>NDXB01022240.1:7352-126247 GCA_002631895.1 Agapornis roseicollis
TTTTAAATCAGAAGTGCTTTGAACACATCTCTGCAGAGACCCATCAGCAGCACCCTCACTTACACTGAAGTCTCTGTGTTCAAGTCATCAATAAGGGTAAGCTCCAGCAAGAATCTATGTTCAGACAAAATACTGAACTCAGTGTCTAGATAGTGATACTTTCATTTGCATTTAATCACTTAAACAGCAGGACATGCAGTTTCTATTCAGAATTAGAGAAAACTTCAACTCTAGGTACTTCCTAATGAAAAGCATTCTATAAGATATCACTTTTATTCACAACGGTTGAATTACAAATTGTGCATTGCAGTGAAAAACTTTGCAGTAGATCACTGATGTGGAAAGTTGTGAAGGTCTCCATTAAATTTCAATAATGAAATGTGGAGCATGGGATTGAGAAAGAACTGTTCTGTAGATGCAGGCAGGGCAGACCACTCCTTGTTTTGCTAAGAAAACTATGGAACTCCTGTCACCTGTGAGAAAGAAGAAAAAGAGGAATGAAGGAGAAGAAAATAATTGAAATCAGTTGGATACAATGTCATCTTGACTTGTCTTAGTGTAATAGATCTTGGCCTTTTCCACATTGTGACTACACGTTTTGATAGACAAATGTTATGCATAGTTTATGAATCCAGAGTATTCAAAGGAGTGCAGGAATTTTATCACTACATTGCAGGAGTTCACAAGAATTATCCATGGTCACCCTACAGGCAGTTAACTGACTGAAAATGAAAAGGAGCCTTGGTCGCTGTCCATTGTTGAAGCCATAAGGCCACATTGACTATCTCTTTCACTCTCTCCTCCGAGCCAAAATTCCAAAAATAATAGTTTCAGGACTTTCTCTCATTTGCCATAAAGAAAGAAGGAACTGTTTTGACTTCTGAGAGCCTTTTAATGACTCTGCTGGAGTTCCATTATCTTGCAGAACTCAACTCAGTCTCAATAACCTTTTCTCTGTTTCAATATAAATTTTCAGTGACCACATACTGTCAGGGCTGGAATTTCACTTGTGAGTGTGTATCACTTTTTACTGTTGTCACTCAGTAAGTACTCAGCTATCATAGCTTCTAGGGTTTCTTTTCCTGCAGCCACTGATTACTGCTTGGAGGATATCACCCAGATATATCACAAACCAAACCTGGTGTCACTGGAGCTGTTAAAGGATACTTGTTTGGTTATTCTGCTTTGATGTTTTGCCAAACAAATAAACAGGATGATGAAGACATACTCAGTGTAAAAGGAAAAAATATTGGTAATGCCTGAGAAGCAGGATTTGAGAAATCATTATCTGTATGATGTCCTCTGCTTCCAAATACAGCTGAGGCCTCGTTTTGTTTGATGCTGGGGCTGGGCATAGGAATCTGTCTTCATAGAGTAATAAAGTTCTATGCAGATATATCCAAACTCTGTCTGAATAACATGAGGCTCTCTCTCAGATGGGTTTGTCTGGCAATCTGGGCTAGATTGTGTAGGTTTTGCCTTGAGGATTTGCATAGGAAAAATGATCCTCCAAACCACATGACATTTTCAACCGTCAAGGAGCACTTTCTCTGCTAAATCATAGAATCAAGGAATCAGCTAGGTTGGAAAAGAACTTTAAGATAATCAAGTCCAACCATTACCCCAGGATTGCCAAGACTACCACTAACCATATCACTGATCTTGTTTCTATTAAAGCGTAAGAATACAGTCAACTTCTCTGCATGTTTTACGCTATCATTTCCATTTAAATCCTTAATAGAAAATAAAAGCATGACCTCTTTTTGCTCTTAGCTTGTGCTTGTCCCATCTGTAACAATTGTAGAATCAAAAGATGTAAGCATTTGTGAAAATTAAAAGCCCCTCAGAAAATATGTGTTTTCTATTGGCCATCACATTTTGTTTAAAAATCTCAATTTTCAGATGAAAACATTTCTGGCCATAGCCATGCTGTGACAGGCCATCAATATTTATTTAAAAGTGCCATCAACAAGACAGAGAAAATCTAATGTCACAACATATTTGTCACAAACTGCTTGAAACTGAAGTGAAATTCATTATTTTTGTCTTTGAAATGAATGCCTGTGAGGGCAAATAATAAACGACTTTCGTGAGCAAATAAATTCAACTGCTGCTACTCAAAGGAACAAAGCGTAACAAATTAGTATTAGCTAGAGATTCAGATTTTCTGTTGTGAAATAGGTTTTGTTGAGGTTTTTTTCCTTTTTCTTTTATATGCACTTGGATAAATTACTGGGCTGAATAGAATTATAGACACAAAATGATTTAAAGTCGCTTGGTATATGGTGATATTTAATGGTCAGTCATGTGGGTTCTCAGAATTTCTTTTGCTTAGTATTAGCAGCGTGTGAACATGAAGGTACCTAAAAGAACCTTTACTTGGTGGGTTCTGTATAGGTGTGATCTTACCTAGAGCAGCTCACTATTAAACTGTTACATCACTAGGGATGGGAGCTGAAGAGTTAAGACTAATGACGTATTTGGACAATTTCCAGCCATGCTGTGGCCTATATTGTCATTTAGCAGTTTTAGGAAGAAAAATTGTTTCCATTCTATGATTTTATGGTTCTTTTATTTCTTACAGTGAGAGGGTGAAATACACAAAATTATTAGCTAGCAAAGAGCAGATCTAGTTGTTGGGCTCATGAGCAGGAGGATATAGTAATAGACAGTAATAGACTTCTTCAGTTAGCAGATGAAGCCAAACCAGTGCACACAGTTCTAAGACATACATCTTTTTTTAAATATGGAGGGGTATTTCATAAATATAAATCCTTAACTGGTGTTCTGAAAGATTTTCTGTATTCTAGGGTAAGCAGTGTAAGTGAATACTAGTGCCATTTTGAAAGGTACAGTCTAGTTCATCTAGAAGTGACAGCCACCAAGCAGCAATGAGTGGTATGAACCTATTGACTATGTTATGCAGAGGATCAGATGAGCTAAACAAGTGAACCTTTGTGCTTCCAAGAAGCTAGTGTATGTTTTTGGGTGCTGTACAAATGTACAGAACAGGTAGTCCTTTCTGAAAAATGTAGAGTTTAATCAAGGTATTCAAAAGTAAACAAGTAGGGAGTGAATCTTTCAGTGTTTATTTTACATCATTATCAAATACAAACTACTTTTCTTTGGGTTACAGTAATGTGATTTATAGGATGAGAGAACTGAAACGTTGTGGGCTAGAAAGGATTTTGGGAAACTTTCCAACTTAATTATATTTGCATGAAAAATATGCTTTATCTCTATAAAATTACCAGAGCCACTGCTTGAGAGAATGGAGATGTTTCTTACAGAGCATGCTTCCAAATAGTTCCCCTCAAAGTATACCCAAGGTTACTGACTGAGGAAAGTATTTGTGGAAGGACTCTTCTGCATGTTTCCAGAATTTTATTTGTTGTGCACTTGTACGGTATTGCAGTACAGACACAGCAATTTCAGCTAATATGACAAAGAATTGCAATTAGTTCTAAGCCTTTGTAAGCAGCACGTTGCCTTGCATAATTTTTCAGAACTGCTAAGTCCACCAAATCCTTCTCTTTATTTATCAGCATATCTGGGAGGCCATGTGAGGTATACATGCACTTTTCTGCCGAAGTCCTCAATAATGGCTCCCCTTCTACCTTATCCCTTTGGAGTACTTCTTAGAAGTTGTATTGCATCTTCCAGAGTGTACCAAGTTATCCCCTCAGGATGTGATAAAGTAGCTGTGATGAGGACTACTTGATCCAGAGAAGAAAATGGCCACCTGTCCAGAATGAGGGAATTACACTTGAGAATCTGCATAGCTCCACAAGTCTGAAACAAATAACTGGTATTTTGACCTGATTATTTTTATTTAGATTTTTTTTTTCCTGTAAAAGTGCGATATCTTTTTGCACAAAGCAGCTACCTTTGAGATTATATTAAATTGAGTAAAAAGCTTAGGTTTCTAAAAAATAAAATAAATTATTATTTATAATAGGAGACTTTCCCTGAAAATAAAAGAATCAAATAAACAAGAAAGTGTAGACACAGTAATTAACACTTTTATGCTAAGTAGAAAGTACAGGAGTACTTCACTTGCCAAATTCTGAAATCAGCATTACCTGGCAAAAGTACTACTCTTCATCAAACTTCAGAGATTAAAAGAAGGAAACCTACTCTTCTTTTGATATGAAACTAGGTACAGAATGATAATAGGACAAGATTTATTACCTATGATGTAAAAAACAGTCCGATAGAAAAATGAGACCTTGATGAACAATTTTATACTTAGGAATTGAAAACCATCATAAATGCCTAGTAGGGATTCTGCTTAAAGCAGACTTTCAGAGGAAGTATAGGCGATGCCAATAATTACTTATTACAGTCAAACAGATACAAGACAATTGTCTCAAAAAACTTAACAAAACACACAACTGAGGTGAGTGTTAAAAACAGTTCAGCTGGTAAACTTGTCAGCTGGTATAGAGACTTTGATCCATAGGAGCAAGGCATTCCTACTGTTACAGAAAATATAAGCTGTATCTTTACATATGGAAGATAAGTTATGTATATATGTGCAGCTTAACACATGCACCTTCATAAACTAGATAGAAAACAGCATTATGCACAAGTATTCTATGCACTCAGCCTCGCTGGGGTACAGTGAAAACAAGTTATCTGCATGTGGTATGTACTCAGGACAGAATACAAACTGTTTCCCTTCATCTGGCCAACAAGCACCACATCTGTATCTAATAAGTCTAATCACCCTGTATGTAACTAAGATAAATCTACATTACCATGTAAATGAATTACCATTAACATATGACCTGACCATTAATCTTCCATAGGAGAGGAAGTTTGCTATGGTGAATTCTAGTAATTCTTAATTCAGTTGAATTGCTCTCTGAAATAATAATTAGTATCTTCTGTTTTGTTTTAACCTCTTGATTATCGAATTACTAACAATATTTAACTCCTTTCTTAGAGCACAGTTGTTCTAGATAAGGAGAATATTGTGTTGGGAGCTTTTCTGACCTACTAGCCTGAGACTACATACTTGGGTGAAGTGATAATGGTTTCATGGCTTTTGCTAAAATGGTGGCTGTCAAAATTTTGAGCAAGGAAAAAACAAGTGCAAACTATATGGCTTAGTACAAGAAAGCATGAGGGGAAATTTAGTAGGCTGTGCTGCACAGGAGCTCAAGATAGTTTAAAATCCATCTGAAGCATCTCTGCATTGCACTGGGTTTTGCAGCCAGACACTGAAAATCAAGTCAACTACGTATTAAAGTGGATCTTTACAGATAAGCAGAACACCATCAGTCCCAGAAGTCACTGAAAGCTCAAAGCAGTCATTATCACCTGTGATAATTCATTACAAGCTTAAAATAATGTCAGTAACAAGAGTTGCAGTATGCATCTCCACACTTAAACAACACATATATAGTCATTGAGATACAGGCAGCTAGCAGGAGTAAGCCTCCATAGAAAGCCATATAGTTAAGCTCACTTTTATGGTGTGGGAAGCACTTGAATCATGCTCTGCCAAAACCTCTTTCCCCTTTCATCTTTTCTAACACTGGTCTCAGGCTATTTCATGTAAACAAAGTGGCAAAGCACCATTCTCTGGGCCCTGTATCAAAAAGCATGGCACAGCTGGTGCCCATACTCCTTTATGCTCTTCCACCCAAAGCAAAGCATCCTCCTGCAAATTGCCAGCTGGAGACAGTCCCTGACTTGAAGAATTTCCATAGCATGCCCAGGCATTGCCTGAGATAGTGTCAATTGACATGAGCCAAAATTATGCCAGGAAGTATACTAATAATTCAATGGTAGGAATGGTTGTATGCTTGAGATTATGCATTAACCATGATTAGTTTACCAGCACAGAGATAGCTTCATTATGTACATGTGTTAATCAGATATGTTCTAACAGTATCGTGAGGGTGTCCAAACCATCTGTCTTCATTTTTAGTCCTCTAAAGCTATATTTAGTCCAGCTTGCTACAAACATAAAGTAAAAGTTTCTGGTAAGTTTATGAAGGAGATAGAATAAAATCATATATATTTGGAAGCTGTATTAGAAGCGCACACAGGCATAACAGAGGGCACTAGGGAAGTGCTGCATTATCAGTGTTCAAATATTAAGTTGGATTTGCAAGGTATGTAAAAAAGTATGTCTACTAATTCAATGATTCAGAGGTTTAAATATAGTCCAATGGCAGGGTAAGCTCCAGTCCAACTTGAGCCTGATTATCTGTGCTTAGCTCACAAGATATCCATAGGCAATACAGTTCACCTCTCAGCTGGTAAAGCAGAGTTGATGACATTTGGAAACCACTTTAAATCTTGCCGGTGAGAAGCCTGTAAAGTGCTAGCCAGTGTTAGCTGCTGTGAATGTCTGCAGAGTACTTCCTTTGCCTCTGTAATCACTGATTTGAGTTGCAAAACAAGGAACTGGCAGCTGGATAAAGATACAAACAGTACAGAGAAAGAAAGAGTCATTTCGGCTGCAGGCATTTGTAAAACATTAAGGAACGCAATTTCAATGGATTGCAGAGTGCTTTTCACCACATAACTCCCTTTGATTGCAATGGGAACTGACTACTTTTGAAGGCTAAGTTGTGTCAGCATAGCACAATGATGAGGTTTTCATTTCACAGTCATTTGCATGGCAATGATTTATTCCTTCCAACAAGTCTTCTAATAATGAAAAAACTGAATAACAGATTGCAATAAAAAATATATCCAGGGACACAATGCACACTTTTCAGTAAGCAGGCAATGAAAAGAGTCATGTGCATTAACTGCAGAAAAAAATTACTTCTCAACAGCCTGACTTTCAAGGATGGGAACCTAATGGAATGTCAAGTTATAGATCACAGTTCTGTAAATCCTCCTGCTGCCTGGTCTTTGAGAAGAAAATATTATTACATTGACAATCAGCCCTAACTTTAGACTGTAGAGAAACTAGAAGTTAATTGTATTTTCAGATCTTTTCTTCTTAGGCATAAAATCC
This sequence comes from Agapornis roseicollis, assembly GCA_002631895.1. Taxonomy (NCBI): domain Eukaryota; kingdom Metazoa; phylum Chordata; class Aves; order Psittaciformes; family Psittacidae; genus Agapornis; species Agapornis roseicollis. Next base: position 14,335 of record NDXB01022240.1, read on the forward strand.
GTCTGTCAATTTCTAATGCAAAGAAAGATGAAGAAAAGCTTGTCTGAGTAAGATACTGTGGAATAGCTGACATGTCAGAAGTTCAATGCAAGTGAAAGCCCCAGAACCACAGCACCATACACGTGCTCCTCAAAATGATCTACCCCCAGTATGTCTTAGGAATGAGGGTTTGGCTGCAGTGCTGCAATGTGCAGTGCCATTGAGTGATCAGTCCCTTTTGACTCATATGCAGCAGGTGCACACAGCACATTGGTTTATCCGAAGAACTTTGGCCTTCTGTGAAAAAATAGGCTTTAAACAGCTAAAATAAGGGTGCTGGTGGTCAGTCTGACCTTATATAGAAAATCCCACAGGTCTGCATCACTGCTCTTGAAAGAGCACTCTGGTTTTGTTTAAGTCTCGCTCTGGGGGTAGGTGGGGCCTGGCTGCTGATTGGATTTATATTTCTGTGTGTGTGGTAGAGTCAGTGCACAATTGTAGTCAAATTACTTCGCTTCAATTTTAATTTGAGCTTATTTCTCTCTGATGATATTTCTTTTGTCTGCCATGTGTTTAGACAGTAATCGCTGGTCAAAACCTCTTCTTAGTATCTGTACAGTGCTCTGACTAAAAAAGCTTTCTGATCAAAGATCATCTTTAGTACTGAGGCCATACACAAGTAAAGTAATAGTATGAACAATGGAGAATCCAGTTTTTTCCTTTAAGAAATTTAAATTCTCATGGGAATTCTAGATGATGATTCAGAGTGACTTTGTCAGCAATTGCAAATCTGAGGAAAGCACAAGCTGGAAAGAACTGACTCCTGAGCAAAATTTTTCATTACATTATTTACTGCTGAACATTTATTTTGAACTATCCTGGTGGGTTTGGTGCCTCCTTTCCACAGGTGTGGATCATTATCACAACAGGTACCAGTTATCTGCATTATTAGAGAAAAAAGTCAGGGATGATTCAAAAATGACAAGTCAGGAATTTGGGAGCAAATTCAGAGAGAAAACTATAAACTGACATGAATGAAGAGATAGTCTGCCTTTTCCATATTTTCAGATTAGGATCCTACTTTTTTTTATATTTTTTTTCCTCTTTATGTATAATTTTTCTTCTGACAGAATGGAAAAATATATGACTTTTATTATATAAGCCATTAGAGACTGCTTATATAGCTTGCTGCCTGAATGTTGCATGTCATCTTGTGCAAGGGAATGGCTTTTACAGAGTTCAGTACATTAATTATTTTCTCATCAGTATAATTGATTCCTTACACATTTGTGATTTCTGCATGAAAGCTAGTTTATTATTTTATTTGTAATTATGTTTCGAAATAATTTATCTTGTGGCTCAGGATAACAGCTGGCAGTCAATCTCCTGCTGGTCAGTTCCATTTTTATTGCTTCAGTCCTTTGATCAGAGTTCATTTATACTGTGTTTTAAAATCTGCATTCAGTTACTTTTCTGTTAGGAAAAAGAAGGCTGATAATACTACAAGATATTGCCTTGTTTTTAAAAATTCTCCATTTTTTACCATTGTCTTTGCTGTACTTAAAGTGTTGTTGAAAGCAATATTCCAAACTCTTCAGCATCCTCTTAAAACTGGAAACTCATTTTTGCTGGCATGTTCTCTTTCATGCTATGGAGCTCCTCCAGCAGTCTTTCAGAATATGTAATATATCTATTCTCAGCTTAGCGGATTTACAGCATGGTCTGACTCCAGTCTGGTGTGATTGTTTACTAGAGGCTGTAGATAGAATTCACTGACTTTACTAGTGACTGTGATGATGAAGTCAGTGGAATGTATTCCTGGTCTATAGACATTGTCTTAATTTTAGTGAAGATGGTGTTGTGCTGATTTTCACCAGATGACCAGATACAATGGGTTTCCACTGATGCGAAGATGCTCTGGCTTGTAGCCTGTTTAAAGATGGACCCAGGTCTTCAGGTATGGAACCTGTAGATTACATGATACTGTGGGAGTGCCCCATGAATTTGGAGTGTGTACAAAGACTAACTTATATTTCCATCAAATTTGTTTGTCTTTGAGTGGACCTGACAGCATTGTTTACCCATAGAAGATATGCAACAAGGCAGTGGGAAGACAAACTCTTTCTTTCAACAAGTGCACACTGTGCCTTTTTAGCCTACTTTCACATCTACCAATAAATTTTCCAAAGAATGAATTCCATCTGGAAGCTTGATAGAAAGAAGAGATCAGGTGCCAGAAACTCCGTGATTCTCTCCTGCTTCTTAATCTTGAGGCCTTCGTCTGTGCCTTTTCTAAAGTGGGACTCACTGTTAAGAAAATCTCTTCATTCCTTGTTAATCCAAATTAATAGCACTAAGTGCAGGAACTATAGACCTGACCATTACAGTTTTATTCCTAGCTATCTAGACATTGAGAAATCCATCTGTTAACTCTTTTTTCAATCCTTGCTGCTCCAGGCTCTCACTTTTAACCCAAACTAGACTGTCATCAAATGACCAAAATCTGCTATGTGAAATAATTAAGAACCATTCCTCCTGGCAGCACTAGTATTCATTTTTTCAACCTTTCAAGCCTAGTGACTGGCACTTACGCCTTTGTTGTCCTTAACCCTAACGTAACCTCAGCCCTACCCCTATCTTTAAGAATAACCAAAAATCTTGTAGTCACTTTAAATCATTTGCTCCACAGATGCCAGCATGTCAATCTTGTTTCCTTAGCAATCTGAGCAGAAGAGGCTGTTGTTTTTGTGCCTGTAGTCTGAAACTGTAAGTCTAGCTCTAGCCCTAACCTTAGAACCAGTGGTGATAATCTCTTTGATGTTTAGTGACAAATGTATCTTAAAAATGTTTTAGTGCATGTTAAACACTTAGCTCATTGTTAAGAGCCTTAATTTCCATTCATGCTAAACATAGCATCTGTGCTAATGATTAATCACTGCTTGTCTAAAAAGACCACAGGTGGTAGGGAACAGAGCTGAAAAAAAGCAGGGTAACAGGAACAGGACTAGAAACCGTCTCCTGTCATCCCTACTCTGAGAAACAATCTTGGACCTCATCACTGCTGATCAGAACATATAACTGCAGCTCAGGTTGGACAGCATTTTGAGAGAGTAATTGCCCTCTGGACCTGAGCAATATTTGGTAGAACTCTTGGCTATTCATTTGGACAGTTACATTTCAAGTGATATTAGCTAGGGTAAGTCAAAGAGATTCAAGGAATATCATATATCCTCCTCCAATGTGCATAATGATCCTCAGAGATTGATGGAGTTTAACTCCCCTTCTCACATTCCCAGTCTTGTACAAGTGGCTATGACCAAGACTTTCTACTTTTCCTAAAGCATTTGGCATAGGCCACAGCTGAATGTGGAGTCTGGGGCCAGATGGTTCAGCGACCTCCCTCACTGTAGCCAGCTGCAGTTTATAAGAGGCAAGTGGCAGTAATGGCAAGGGGCAGCCTGTCAGAGCTGAGATGTGGCTGTCCTGTTCTGGTGGTACACTCTCCAGCCAGGGGACTGCAGTGTAAATCACCATTGGAAGAATGTTGAGGTTTTGATGTCAGTGTTAGGAAGGGCTGATCCAAGATAAAATGTTACTAGAATATTGACATCTGGAAGTTTCCAATCCACCATTTAAAAAAGAACAAAACAAGGCAAAATCAAAAGCCAGCCAGTTTAGCTTGGAGGGAAGCATTCAAAGCAGAAATTAAAGAAACCACAAGACAGAGAATTGCCAGTATTCAAAAAGAGAAAAAGGGAGAGAGAAATGAGATACTGCATTAGCAAAAGAAAGTGTCCAAATTTTGTATAGCAGTGAGTATTATTGTTTTTCAACTCTTTTCAAGACTAATACGGTCAGATCTAATGGCTTGCTTTACCAGATTTGGATTGTTTGGATTCTACTACTAAAATCAGTTATGGTTCAGAATTTTTGTACCAGTATGTAGGATACATGCTGAAAAACTGAAGAGAAATAAGAACATGGATTTTAACAGATAGTATGCATAATTTGCAGAAAGGTACTTCTTTAGATGCTATGACTGCTGTTGCTTTGAACTTCCGAAGGCCACTAAAAGTGCAGATGTGTCTGGATCTCTCTTATTTGGCAGATGTTTTAGAATGTGTCTGTCTGTCATGCTATCCAACCATTAAGGGCAAAATTATGTTTCCATTAAAATAAATGAGGGATATTCTATGAATTCATTGTTTCATGGCTCTACTCTGAACAGTGAAGTAGCTGCAGAATTTACCAGACTAGTTAACTTTCCACTGTGAAGAAGGGGGGGATTTCATGGATCAATTTGAGCTGTATTTTATGAATTCTGAGACAGACACCTATTTTCAGGGTATCTTTTTAGAGTATATGTGCAGCTGTGAAAGAGACGGTCTTTTAAAAATGAAACCATAGCAAAATATCTTGTCACTTGTTATCATGTAGAACATGTTGTTGCCTTAGTCTAGTCTCAGTCAGTTGCCAATGGGAGAGCCTACAGCCACCCCAAAACCTGTCTCTGTTCATGAGGAACCAATGCTTTTATAAGCAACCATAGCCACAGTGCTAAAGTATTTCACAACTGCAGTCCTACATGCTGCAATTACTTAAGAATAAGTAACTCCAGTATACACTGAGGTCCCAGTCTCAGGGACTAGCATAATCCAAAGTGACTCCCATAAAACCAGAGAGATGACTGTCTGGGTACAAAATATAGTCACTGAATGGGGAACAGTCATTTAATTCCAGTTAATGGAGTCCTGATTTTTAACCCAAGAGTTTCCCTTGCTAGGTTTTTGATCTTGAAGTTCTGCTCTCAGGCCAGTATTCTTTACAGTGATCAGTTCTAGAGATTATGCTGCTTATAGCCACAGCATGCCTGTCAATGTAATTTTGATTATTTTGTGTTTCTTGGAATCACAATAAAATTGCCAAATTAAAATGAGAGGACACAAAGGAACACAAATTAATTTCATATTTTCCTCATTTGTTTTGGAAAAAAAAAGCTTTTCAAGGTTGCCCCAAAACTAGAAGGGATTTCACTGTTTCACACTTTACAATGTTAATAAGTGTGCTAAAAAGCTGTTCCATTTTATATCTCAGTAGCTCTTCCAAGTTGAAAACAGAATGCAGACAAGACACTTTTGATTTTAGTACAAGGTACTCATAAAAGTCAGACTTTGAAGGATCTAATGTTCTGTTTTTTCATGGTGCTGTTACAGCAGATAGCTGACGGTTATTAATTAACACTAGTTTTATCACCTAGTTCAATAAAGGGAAGCCAAAACAACCCTCATCCTTACTAAACACTTAGTACAGCTAAAAGGAAAGGAGAAAACAAAATTCTTTCTACCAAAAGGTAGCAAAGGGACTGTAATTCAAAAATGAAACCAGAAAACTAGTTTGAGCAAACTATAGATAGCCAGTTTCAATTTCTTCTCAGCTTTGTGTAAGTTGGGTGTAGAACTGAGAGTCCTTGTAGCTTAGTCATTTGTTCAAGTACCTAGATGCCTCTAGTTGCCTGTATCTGATTTAAGTGTTTTCAATAAAACACACTGTGATTTAGATATTTATTAATTTTACAGATGCTAGAAGGCAGAAACATGAGTAAATTTTTAAACTAACTGGGATTTTAACTACATTCCTGGGTAGCTCTGTTTAGAGATGTCTTTATAGGATCAATGCTAATTGCTTTTTGGAAAGACTATTTTAAGGTAATTCCTCTTCAGAAGGTGCTTTGCATGGCATGGTTTAGTGTGAGTTGTCCCTGCCCATGGCAGGGGGATTGAAACTAGATGATCTTAAGGTCCTTTCCAACCCTAACTATTCTATGATTCTATGATTCTAGACAGTTTTCCCACAGAACTGACAGTTGGTTCTTCAGAACATGTAGGCCTAAGTGACTTCCCAAGCTCACATGGGGTTTGAAGCAGAAGCAAACAAATATGTTTCACAGGCCCCCAGACCAATCTTTCCCTCTTTGTCATTTTGTAAAGCAGGATAATAATTCCTGCCCATGTGAGGTCTCAGAACTATAACAGTATGTCTTTAAACCAGATCAAAAGGAACTAAAGAGCAGCAAAGTAATATCTTTCAAGCTCATGTGTGCAGGAGCAACAGAAAAACGTTGGCTTTAAGTTTGGGTATAAATTTATTATAATGAGTGGCTTCAAATTCCAGCGAAAGATAGTTGTCAAAACCATGGTGTTAATGTCGAAAGTAGAAAAGACACTTCTGTCACAGACTTCTGGAATAGGAGCATTAGCTTGCAGGTTTTAAAGAGTCTTAAAAAAACCATGTAAAATGTAGTTTCCTCAGCTGGCTGTATGAAGCTTCATGGAATTGGGCAATTTAAACTGTGAAAGTTAGACAGAGTTTCTGGGAAGTGCCAGTCAAGCATGCCATTTGGGCACTGTGAAAGACCATCTCTGAGCCTGAGTTGTACAAGAAGAGGTTCCTTTATATTTGTGCTTTCTATTTCCATAATCTAAATATAGTATGTAACACGAAATAACAAAATTCTGTTTTGCTGAGTACTGGCACTCATTAGAGCCCCTTAATGGTGTGGATGCTTCTTTTGGTCTTAGAAAAAATACCTTTTATGCCAGACCTTCTCAAGTCCCCGAGTCTTTGTCTATAATGCACTTTACCAGTAAAGTCTATTTCCACCAGTTTCAGGCTATTAGTACCTACCTTTTGAAAAGCATTTCTAAACTTCTTGCTTGAGAAATATTTGGTGGTATCTGAAACATTTACAAAAACTGTAAAAGGTCATTTTTGTGAACTGATTTGGTCTTGCTTAGCTGTATTTTAGGAAATTAAGTAATTAAATGTAAGTGTGCATGGGTGCTGTCTGTGTCATATCATTACTTTTTAGGGCTTCTAAAAATCCGTTCTCTTTTTCCTGCCTCTGTGACAGGAAGTGCCAGAAGAATAGCAAGCTCTGAAATGCCATCTGGGAAATTTTAACTATAAACAATTGTGCATATTTTCCCCCAAACTGGAAAGAAGTTAATGTTGCTGTTTATATTTCATTTAGAATTTCCAGTCTTTTGTTATTGTTTTGTTTTAACAAACATTTTGAGGGACAGTCCTTCCATATTCCCTCCCCCTCCCCCCAAAAAACCTCCCAGGAGGCAAAGGACAGGAAAAAAGTTAAAAAGGAAAAAGAGAAAAGAAAGAAAAGAGAAAGAGAAATAAAAAAGTGAGATTTTCTGTTAAGCTAACAAAATATTTTAAAGCTCACAGCATAATTCTTCTACCTTCACTTTGTTGGCAATGAGTGGTCCTTCACAGTGCTATACTGAGGCATATGAGCTTTACAGGAACATCACATTCTTCCAGAAGCACTGAGCCTGAAATTATGATGCCCTGTTGATGTTAGTAGATTGTTTAGGAAGCTTTCATCTGTTAGGTGCATTAAGTTAGACTTGTTGTGATGTGCTGAAATGGAATGGGTGCCTGGTAAGTCTAGACAGTGACAGTGCAGGTCTTTTACAAAATAGCAACTTCATTTCTATTTTCAGCATGTGTAAAGGGCTTCATGTGCTGATGTAGCTAATCTGTGCAGCACGTTTTCAAAGGCCACTGGGAACCAATGTGCACCCATGGCACAGGAAGAATAAACAAAGTTCTGTGACTGCAGCTTTTTTGTTGTTATTTGTTTATAATGGGAAGAGCTTTAGATGCATCCGGGAAAGCCAGGGATGGGTTTGTGAAAGTCTCAGAGGGAGGAAAAAACAAGAAAGTTCTGCACACCGAGTTGTGCATTGCTTATGTATTATTGGTGGAAAAGAATAGTAGCATTCAGAAGTAGAGTGGCAGGATAAGAGGAGAAAACATACATGCACTGACTAGGAGTTTTCTGATAGACACATAACAGTGGGGAATGGATAGTTGCATGTGTATTTCATTTCCCTTCTTCTTGTTCAGATTAGCTGCATGCCAAGTCTAGGCTCTTTAAACTGTATAAACTGAATGAGACTTTGTTATTTTTGAGCTGGAGCAATCAGGTTTCATCTTCTGCTCTTGCAGCCACAATGTGCTTCCATGGCCAACTGTGTATCTTTCATCACTTTCTTTTATTGGTTTGGGTCCAGTAGAGATGAACCCAGACCAAAACCAAAGAGGCACAACCTCTGAACAAGCTTGGAACCCAAGGTCCTGGCCCAGCTGTTGCTGCAGGGTCAGCCCTAAGGCTGGAACTGTGATGAGGCTTAGATCCTTGGCCAATTCCAAACGCGGGGCTGTATGGTTTTACCTCAGCTACCCTTTTAAAACAAGAATTTCTTCTGAACTAGCCGGTTCCAGTATCTGTACTCTCTGACAAACATAGAGTCTCTTGTGCTGTCATCCCCAACAGTCCGGGAGGAGGGAGTCACACTATTATCTCAATTTCATTACTGGGAATACTGAGGTCTAAACTTATGCATGTCAGGAAAGCAAGGAATTTCCTAACACTTTATCACACACTGATGTTCCTAGTGTAATTACTGCTTCATGACTTTTAAATGCATGCATAATGAAACCAGAATGCACATACCAAAGCTAAGAGTAGTTTAAAGCTTGAAACACAATTGTGTGCAGTATAACCACAGTGAATAAGAGCTGCATGAACAAGCAACTGTCTGACTTTCTCATGGAGACTGCAGAGATAACTCTCATAGCCCACTTTTGATTATTTGCAGTGAGAATACATTTGAAGTAAGTTACTGATGCCAATCCAGTTCAAAGTTAGAGTTGAAAGCTGATACCATCAGCTGATTGCTTTCTTTGTCTATGTTTTTTCTTTCTTTTCTATTTCAAATGTGATTCAGTGCAATTGGGCAAAACAAACAAATCGCAATTTCTTGTGAGTGTCATAAATCTCACAGTAAATCTTTTGCTTTTTGTCCTGTGGAAATCTCACTTCTTCTAACTTCTTGGGTGCAATGAGGAGCTAGAAAATAGCTCAGAAAGCAGAAACTTGGGCTTATCCAGAATCTTCCCAAAACTGACTCTTTGTGTGGGAATGGCAGCAGGCACACAACTGGGAGTGCTCAGCTTCTGTGCCAGCCACCATCTGTAGCAGAAACTCAGTGCATGCAAATAGAAAGTAGAGATCGACATGTTAGGAAATGCTAAGAGTACAGTATTCTGGTGTTGCCTTGCCTTCTTGTGTCAGTCATCCAACAGAGAACTCACATTCCTGCAGCTTACCTTGGGGGTGAAATGAGAAAAAAGAAAGTGATAATGAGGCAGTAAAAAAGCATATGAAACAGCCTGGAAGTAGTCAGTCTACTCTTTACACTTTAACAATTTTTACTTTAAGAGATTTAAGACCAGAATGTCATTTGAAAATATGTGGCATTGACTGCTGTTAGAGAGAGCCTATTGGACTAATTTGACCCCAGGCTGTTCCAGTGTGTCAGTGCCAGTGCTCACTTGAAAAAACAGAGAATGAAATTTGAAGATGGGAGAAAGGCATCATTTGAGATAGTCCTGAGGAAGGGCACTGACTGGATGTCAGGAGATAAGGCTTCTATTTCCAGCTGTGCTATTCACCTTCCTGACCTCACACAAAATTCTGTGGTACAAGGATTCTTGTTATGTGTCTCTGCAATTCTTAGTATTACTGGGCTCCCATATTACTTGGCAATGCCAAAAACTAATATATTTTTATTTCAACCTGACATTGACTCTTTTCAGGCCAATTCCCTGGTTGGTTTTCGGGTTTTGTTTTGTTTGTTGTTTTTTTTTTGTTTGTTTGTTTTTTTTGGGGGGTTGGTTTTTGGTTGCACTGGCTTTCAGCTAAGAAATGAGAGGATAAAACTTAAACCAAAGAGTGATGATGCAGCTCCAAGAACAACTTGCAAGATTTCATAAAAATGTTTATTCTGTAATCAAAATCCAAGTAACAAAGCAGTCTTCTTGCTATCCCGTATTACCAGAGGTTAGGATAATAATAATTCAGTCATTTAAAAAAAATACCAAAAGCCTTCTGGGCTCACATATTTCAGCTTCCTGCCAGAAAGGAAACTACAGAATTGTATTTAAACCAAACAAACAAAAACCAACAAAGCACTACAACAATATCAAAACTTTCTTCTTTTTTTTTTTATTTTTTTTTTTAATCCAGAGTCATGCAAAATTTGTGGAAAATTTACAGGGCTATTTTCTGCTATGGTCAAGAGATTTTATGTGGTTGCATATTATGGGATGTTTGAAATATCTTTTATGATTATATAGCCTGTTATTTCTGTTATTTTCTTTCTGCTGTGCTGTTTACTCATACCAAACTGGACGAGGAAGGGATTGTTGTATCGTAAAGCAACACAAGCCAACACTGCAGCATCCTGTTATGGGCTATAAAATTTAGTGGACATAGATGAAAACCTATCTTACTATTTCTTCCATTTTCTAGAATCTGTTTTCTAGCTCTCATTTTGCAATTTTTTGTGCGAAATTAAGTGCTAGCCCAGTGTAAGATACCAAGATATGACATAGATGCAGAGGGCAATAATTTCAGCATAAAATCCCTATGCCAAAGAACAAAAGTCTGGCACATGGGAACATACTTATATTTTCATTAATTTGAAAATACAGGCAAATATTCAAAATGTTCCTGGAATATGCTGAGAAGCTGCAATGAAAGTAAGCAAAATACATGGAGTATTATGATTGCTAAAGCAAAATTAAGAAAGAACATAGCAGCTCATGAAGTGGAACCATCTAAATAATTCCAGAATGTTTCAGCTTCGTCATAACAATTATTTTAAACAGAAAACTATCTTTTTGAGCAGGTGTGACATCTAGTTAGCTACCAGTGGAACACTGGACTAGGGCCATAAATGCCAATTTAAAAAATGAACAAATGCAAGGTCATTCTCCTGGGGGTTGGAACTAGATGATCTTAAGGTCCTTTCCAACCCTATCTATTCTATGATTCTATGTGCAAGTCTGGAATTGAAAACCAAGAGGATCTTGTATAGAGTTATGTCATGTCTGACATTTATTTGCAGTAGGCAAGCCATCTAATGGACAAATTATTAATCAGCTGAGTAGGCAAAGAGTCATCAAATCAAACCAATTTGCCTCTGTTTTACTACAATAAAAGACAGAAAATAACTACTGACAAGAATTTCCTTGTAAAACTGTCAAACACTGACCGGTATCCCAGAGCTCTTATTTAATTAGGATCTTTACCTACTTGAAATGACACAGTGACTGTTCTAATCCATGTTAGAAGGAAAACTGAGATCAAGATTTTTTTATGCTAGCAAAGTCTAGAGGCATGTGGATTCTATTTGCCCAGCAATTGTGAATAATAAATAAACTAAGTTACAATTTGTTGTTAAAGTATTTACGGACAAAAAAAGAAGACTGAGATTTGCCAAAACTGTTATTCTCATAGTTTAAATCCACAGATAGTTTAGTTGCTATTGGCCTAGCTTCAGGCCAGCAATTCCTAAACTGTAGTTTATAGACCAGTGGTGGTCTGTTAAAACAATGATAAATGGGTCTGTAGCTGGTTTCTGTAACTACATCACCTTTGTTGTGTTTCCAGTGAAAACTTGGAGGGGAAGGGTGGGGCAGAGAGAATTCTGAGGGCTGACAGTGACAAAGATTTTGGAGTCCACTATACTGGAAAATATAATGGAACCTTTTATGAGACTGATAGATTTGTTTCAAAGGTTACATGAGTGCAAATAGCATTCAGGATTCCTGTGTTCTGGACTGATCTCTTTTCCAACCTCCACAGGTCCTGCTGGTGCATTCATTGTTGTAGAGTCATGCGGGAAAGTCTCAACTGCAAACCATACACTCTGAACAAATTGGGTCCGGTGTTTTTGGCACTGACTGCTGCCTACCGTTGGAGAAAGAACCGGACAGTTCATGGAGAAGGCTAATTGTTCAAAACTTTATGAGGTGGTAAAGGGGGAAAGAGAATGAATCTTGTTTTGGCAAGTCATCCATCGCAGATACATCCCACAGACAGGCAGTTTATGCCCTGAAGCTTGGTCTGATTAGTGCAATCATTGTCTCTGCCTAGCACGCCTAAAGATGTGATGGTCATAAAATGATGCAATCCTTTCATTAGTATCCAGCCACAGCTAACCTCACTGTGTGACCTTCTGGGGTGGTGAATTTTAACAGGTCAGTTTCATGCTATTCAGAAATCTTTCAATTTCTTGCTTTTAAAATTCCCTGCACTTTAGTGTCAGCAAATGTCTTCATGTTTGGGATTCAAAGGGAGTATTGGTCTGCTGGGAAGAAAATGGTTTCAAAACACAAACCACTAATAGTTGGAGTTCAACTGCTGATTCTCAGTGTAGCTGAAGATACAGAACATCTTCATTGTATTATGTGATAATTAAGCACTATTTGATAATAAAGCAAGATGCCCTTTGGCTCTGGGAAAGCTTGGTCCACTGAGCTCTGGAACTATTTTGCTACCTGTTTTCCAGATGCTGCACTTTCAAGTTTACAGGACTGACACTGTTCAAAGAGACAACACAGGATGTTTCAGAGGTGACATGCTATCTTTTTTAGAGACTGTATTTTTCCTTATTGCTCCTATTAATCTAAAAGCATATAGAGTAGCACTGAAAAAAATTTTTTTCTTGTATTCAGATGAAAAAAGATAAGAAAAAAACTGTTTAAGGACATTCTCCTACAGTTTACTCTATCTGTTAATGAATAGCATGGGGCATGGAAATAGTATATATTTTCAGATCACAGAATTACAGAATCATTAAGGTTGGAATGGAGCTCTGGAGATCATCTACGCTGACCCTCTGCCAAGGCAGGGCCACTTAGAGCAGGTTCCATATCAACATGTCCAGGTGGGTTTTGAACGTCTCCAGAGGGGAAGACTCCACAACCTCCCTGAGCTGGAGAAGGAAGGAGGGAGGCCCATGCTCATGGACTTCTCTTGAAAGTCCCTGAAGGAGTAGAATTTATCCCCGTGATTATTGCCTGCTCTAAGTTATAGTTTTAAATCACTCTACATGTAACCATTTCTGAATAAGATGTAAATTTAAAGTTCAGTAGCTACTGCAGAGAAATTTCTATGTGGAATTCCTTTTTCTGAGTGCAGCTGGATCATTCATATAAATTTGATTTTTACTGTATTATCAGATGGACAAGAAAATGCCTCAGCTATTTTCCTTTTCTCCAGCTTGCTGCTCACATTAGTAGGTCACAAAAGTTTTCTCTTTCTCTGCTTGTTCAGTAGAGTGATTCTTCCAGTCATATCCTTTTATGTATTTTTTTCAGTTGCCTTATGGCATGTCAGCTGTTGTAAATGCTCTGGCTTCACTTACAACATGTCCTAGATATTTCCTTTTTCTTTGCAGAATGACTTCAGAAATAAAAGGTTGCTGAACTCAGGCTGATCTAAGAATTTGATTTAAAGTAATTCCGTTTAATCCCTAGTACTTTCCTACAGCATTTATTTCAAAGACATTTAGACATCTGTCAGTACTTTTGGTAGTTTCCAGCTGCTACATCCATATAAGAAGATCGAAATTGCATAGTTTTGCAATTGAATTATAGATTTGGGATAACTGAATTTTGTTTAAATTATGGATGAAGTTGTTGCCATGTCAGCTTTGACTTTGATCTTTTAGAGATAATTCATGGCTTGAGTGTTACTGCCAGTGCATGTTAACTGACTCTCCTTTTCTCCTCTTCATTCCCTCTTTCCCTCACTAAAGAACCCAGGAAGCCTTTGTCTCCAAAATTCATTTGAAGTGGCTGTGTGTCCACAAAAAGCTCAACATATTTTCAAAATAGTACTTGTCAGAAATCCCTAAAAGAGAGAGTTGCACTTGTTCAGCCTGGAAAAGAGAAGGCGTAAGGGAGACCTTATAGCCTTTCAGTATTTAAAGGGTTTTTTTTACAAGGGCAGGTACTGACAGAACAAGGAGGGATGGCTTTAAACTGAAAGAGGGTAGACTTAGATTAGATATTAGGAAAAAATTCTTCTGAGTGGTGAAACACTGGAACAGATTGACCAAAGAAGTTGTGGTTGACCCATTCCTGGCAGCGTTCAAGGCCAGGTTGGATGGGCCTTTGAGTAACCTTGTCTAGTGAAAGGTGCCCCTACTCATGTCAAGGGGGTTGGAACTAAATGAGCTTTAAGTTTCCTTCCAATCCAAGCCATTCCACCATTCCTCCCATTATTTGGTTTAAGAAAACCTGAAGAAAAGAAGGTCTCTTTTTCCATTGTAAAGCAGCTCAATCCCATTTAGTTTCTAGAATAAGGTATAGTCTCATTTTCAATGTAGATTTGGTTAGATGAAAATTGTTAACATAGTGAGTCTTATTATAGGACCAGTACATGAATACATTTTCACTGGTACAGTCTTTCAAGCATTCGTTGATGCTGAACCTGCCACTGATTATGGTGTCAGCAGCCATCATTTGTGCTGGGTCTGTTATTATCTTTGAACACAGTCAGAGCTAAAGTTATCAGAAGCATATGCACCCAGGAGAGTGTAAGACAGCTGTACTTTTGGCTGGGCACACTCTATGTATCTTTGAGCAAACATGGCAAATGTATGAGGGACCATTTTGTCAGCCAACTTATTATGTTAGTGGACTGCAGCTTGTGCTAAATCTCTATTTCTTAAAGTATTTGTGGGACTGGTACTGATTAGTTATGCCTTTAAATGAGTAAGCCTAGACAATCTGAAAGCATTCTTATACCATAAAGGATGAGACACTGTGTCTTCAGGAAAATATTTTTCAAAGCATTAAAACAGTAAGAAGACTGTCAGTGCCTTTACAAGATTCCATTCCCTTATCTGTTTATCCACCTTTGAGTGGGGGAGCAGGAAAGGAATGAAGAAATAAAGATAATTCTCTGATTATATGTGGGCCAGATCCCTAACTGCTGTAATTCATGTTGCTATGAATGTTTGAATCATTTGGGGTTCTGAAACTCTATATTGCAGATTAGTTGGTGAAGTGGAATTAGTAGAGTTTGAGTGTATGAGGTATGCAATATGAACTACAGATGAATTTAGGGTTAAAGGTCACGTTGGTTCAAATTTCAGTCTGAAATGTTCTTCAGCCCACTGAAAGAGCTGGCCAAATTAAAATATGTAAACCAGTGCACTGGATTTGTGTCCACTTTTCTATTACTTGTGATATCATAATACGGCAGCCTCAGACTGAGAGGCTTACTCTGTGCTTCTGCTTTTGTCTACCTGAAAATTTCTTGGATTTTCATCTGAGCTCTGAGAACAGTATTTTCAAAAGTTTACTCCTTTTGTGGGTGAGGTGAGAGCCATTCTTCATGCTTGGCTTGGTAACTCTTGACCTGAAGAATTCTAGTTCATTTGGTGTCTTTCTGAAGGCTTTATCTTTGAAAAATAAACTCAGGAGAACTTGCCTACTGGATGAGAAGGCAAAATGCAAAGCTTGGATTTGCTCTTCCCATTCTGGTGTTAGTCAAAATTAACTCTCTGGAATTACACAATGGTGTCAGATTTACTTGTAGGGGTGAGAGTCGGGAGTGTAATGGAAGGAGTAGCTGCTTCTACTCTTCCTAATAATTGCATCTGGGAGGTGCAGGGGCAGTAGTTTGGCTTTTATGAATATGAAAAAAAAAAGCAGAGCAAGCATGAGGTAAACGTTACCTTTTTCGATCATCCCAGCTTCCAGTCATGAGGAGTTTAAGGATCTCCCAAGTGAAAGATTGCAGCCATGCTGACATGTTTAATGCCTGATATCTGATCTATCTTTCATTAGTGTGTATATATTTTTTCAGACTCAGTAATGCTCTTGACCTCCACATGATATGTTTCACTACTGGATTATGTACTATGTAGCACTTTGTATGTACTATGTATGTCCTTAGACATAGACTTAGGTAAGTCCCTGGAAGACTTACTATTTGGAAGGAAGGAGGGAGGGCCCTCTAATTTTTATGTTAGAATAGAATACAAATCCACTATTGTGCACATTATTTGTAATTATACATACTTCTAGCATATCTCTCCTCAGTCATAACGTTTCCAACCTGAACAGTCCTAATCTATTTATTCTCTTCTGCCATGGAAATTGTGTGCTACCTCTCACCATCCTTATCAGCTTATTCTTGATGTATTCTCCTCTAATCCCTTTGTAGGTCATCCACCACTTATGGTGTCTTAAAGCTCCAAGCCTAAATCCTAAACTCCTCAAAAAGAACCTAGAAAGTGTTGTGAAGGACTCTTAACATTTTTTTACTTAACTGGGCTGTGGATTAGTATCAGAGATCCAGATCAATCCTCAGTGGTATTAAAATGTACACTCTTATTAAACTTAGCCTGACTTTTGTGGGAATGTAGTGTGACTCTCTTGGGGTACTTGGGTTGTTGTACTAATGAAAAGTCCACAGCTTTAAAGATATGTAGGATAGAAAATTAATTTAACTATGAGCATATTTACCAAAATTTCTGTATTGGTAACCACTTGCTTCTTCTTCATATTCATGGATTTTCTTTTTTATCCCCTAAAAAACCAAACCCCTCTGCTGTTTAAGCACATGTTGTTTCAAATATATTGAACTGCTTGGCTTTCAGCACTTTCAGAAGATATTATTTTCCTTCTTGTCTTTTATTGCCTGAATTCAGCCCTTGTTAATATTAAAACAAATATCTTGGCACCAAATGCAGTCTCCCTGATCCCTGTTTTTTGTTAGCCACTGTTTGAAAACCTTGTTAGCTTAGTGTCAGGCACTCATTAAACTTTCAACTTACACAAGCTGCCTCCCAGCTCTGACAGATTGTCTGTGCCACAGTGTGTATGTGCATGAACATGTGTTTGTGTGTGTGTGTGACTTTCTGACCTGTATGCAAGGCAGGTCACTGTAAAAGAAATGCATACCCTTTTTCACCCAGCAAATCCAGGGTGTAGTTCCTCCCTTCCATCTGTGGTGTACAGAATTCAGCAGTGATCCACACAGGGCTCCATTCTGCTCTTAAACAATGGGCTGCTGTTCAGTCCGTATTATCATGTATTACCTTAGCTGTGGAAACTCCTCATTACTAAGTTAATAAAATATTTTTCTTCCTTCCCCTAAAATCTTTCACAACAGAAAGATGCATGGTTTTGCATTCACAATGATCAATATCTCTGCTTACATAAGCAGGTGCTCACATGGTCCTCGTTTTGCTTTGATTTTTTTGTAGTTTCTTTTTTATTTTATTTTAGCAGGGCTACAGGCAGCACAGGAGATGAGGGGGATTCTGTTTTTCCAAAGCTCAGGCTTGGATATGGCCATGATTGCCTGGCTTACGTATGTGGAAAACCAATGGCAAACAGCACAGTGACTCTTTATTTTTTAATCGTTACGTGACATTTTAATGTTTTACTTTAATTACACATCCCTTCTCCCAACACTTGCCTGCTGTTGTGGAAAGAAAATTAAAAAAGAGAAAAAAGAAAAGTCCTTAGAGAGCAATAAACAAAACAGAGACACTTCTGTACAATGCATCAGAACAAAAGGGAGAGCTTAAAATGCTTTCCTCCATCTCCATTCTTCATGACCCTGCAGCCAAACAGATTGCATTTTAGCAAAAGGAAAGCACCAAGAATTTGAAGTATGTAGATACATGTCCTCCATTTCAGAATAAATCAGCAGTGATGTCGGTGCTGCTGTGCTGATTTACACCAGCTGGGAATGTTACCCATTGCTTTGGTGGGGTTGTACTGGTGTACACCTGCTGAGGAGACAGGCTGTGAGACATCTAGTTCTGCTATATCTGTAAGGAATTAGACCCATGAAATTAAGGGAGCTTGTAACAATATAAGAGGGAGTTATATCAGGACCCATCGATGTCTACTGATTTTCTTGGCTTCTGAATTTGTTCCCTCTGCTATTCATCTCTCAATAGCTACTTGTAATGCAAAATACCAGTATTTACATTGGGATATGTTGCCTTTAAGCCTAATGGCTGATTATTTTTTTTTTTTTTTTGTGGTTTGTGCTTAAGCTGAGATTCAAATTAATGAGGCTTCTCCCAGCCTCTTTCTCACCTCCTAGTGAGGAGGTTCAGATGGTTTCAGCTGCAAAATAAAATAACCAGCTTTTGAAGGGTAAGCTTAAGAGCATTTTGGCAATAGTTTATGAAATACACAGGACTTGGTCTGTCCTTCCCAGGGTAGTTCTGTCTCCAAAATAATCCTAGTTCTGGCCTTCCAGACAACATTTCAAAACAGCTGCAGGAAGGTGGCAGATCAACAATCTCTTCCCAGACTGTGGTCAGCCAGGCAATGAGGCCTAAATCTCAGTAAAGATCTTCTTTGACTGAGGACAACCACCACAGCATATGTCATGTCAGGCCCAGATCCACAGTGGAAAGTGGAGGTCTCAGGATCTGAATGGTTGTAGGCCCTAGGTGATAATCCTTGATCATTTGTACAGTCTAGCTCAGGACAAGGAATTGAATACAATTGTAATCTTGTTGATTTTCATCAGAGAAAACTTTGGTCTCTGCAGTTCCTTCAGCTCTCTTTTTCAGCCCACTTCCTTTTGTGCATTGCCTTCCTTTTCCAGTCTATGTGCACCTTGTATTTGGAGATGGTAGTTTTTGTACAGCTGGATGCCTCTTGCTGTCTGTACATGCAAAGCCTGGCATGATAGAGACAATGCTTACTTAGGAGTCACAAGTGACACCTACATGTTACTACCAATACCTTTGAGTGGAGAGTATAGGATTACTATAGTATCTGAAGTAGGAAGAACAGCAGCAAGAATGCAGGAAGTATGAGACAGCTATTTTTCCCTGGCTCTCTTTCTGGGCATACCACCAAGGTGTAGCCCTTCCTGACCCCTATGGAGTGTGAGAATCTGTTGCTTCAGCCTGATTGAATTGGTTGAGATGGTGGACATGGCTCTTATGCCACTGTCCAGCATTGATAGCTTTTGAAACCAGCCTTGTGTTTTACCAGCATCACTATTAGATGTATGTGCTGGCTTACCTGCCTGTTGAAACCCTCTACTTAAATTCTGAGGTCACCTAAATTAATAGCTGTGTCAAAGGATGGGACAGATCAATAACAAAACCATACTTTAAATATCATTTCATAACCTTGACTAAGCAGTTGTTCCAGGAAAGTACTAGTGAGTCAGGATGAGGTCAGATCTTACATGAATGAAATTCTCTTCCCATTGCTGACATGACTTCAGATTTAGCCACCACAATTTTTAAGAGAGACAGGCATCCAGATGGGTCAAATCTCCTTAAATCCCCTAGAGAAAAAAAAGGATGTGTGCTTTATTTACAGTAAAGAATCCCTTGCTTTTTTATTTTATTCTTTTCCTGAGAAGCATTTTTGTTGTTCTTTATAACTTTTTTTTTTCTAAATTAATATAAACAAAGCTTATATGGGCTGAACATTCGCTGCTCTCTGAATGCATCTTATGTCTGTGGAATAGAATAGTTTCATTATTCTTTTCATGTTTGTCGAAGTGTCTTTCTTCGTCTCCCACAGTCATGTGAAATTTCACCTCTAGTTATTTTAAATAACATCCTGCATTTCTGGGTACAAAAAAAGAGGTGTAACACAGCTTGACATCACTGAACTCTGATAGCTCAAAGCTGAAACCAAATTTATTAAGAATGATATTTAATCTCATTTATGAAAACTCACAGAATTCAGTTTTAGGGTTATGAGTTCCTGACTTTGTGATTTTAGCATGCTTGATTTGCCAGCAATAAAGCTGGCTCTGAAACTGAATTTCAGTTCTGGGAAATAATTCTGGATCTTCAGAAGCTATTGTCCCAGAGTAACAGAAAACTTTCAGAGGCTGCAAATAAAGCTGTTTAATAAGAATATTCTAATTTGGCTTAATCAGCAAGTTCTGAGGAAAAAAGACTTGGTGGAGTACTTGTGATCAGTTCTATTTTGCAGTACTACTCTTGACTTGAAATCCATCATTTTCTTTCTAGAATAGCAGTCACTTTTGGAAAAACCTCTCCTTGTGCCTTCTTCATTAATGTTACCACTTTTGCAAGATTCTGCTGTTCCTTCCTGCTGTTCCTTGCTCACCTTCCTGTGAGCTTACTGTTTGTAGAGTGGAGTAAAGAGGTTGTTTGCTTCATCAGCTGAGATCCATATTGCTGCCACAGAAACTCAAGGGGGGCATTGCTATTTCTGTCAGCAGTATCTGGTTGCAAACGAATAAGTTTGTTGTCATCACTATCTGCTTGCTCCATTTGTTATGCTAGCAGAAATTATTCCATTGCTCATCACCAGCAGGAAGAAAATAGTTTTTATAGACCTTTTGCAAGCTACACTGTTTTCCAAACAGGAGAAGAGAGAGAGGAAAAGCAAGAGGAAAAAAGGGCAGGGATTTCCTCTTTCCTGTTTTACCTATGACATAGAACAAAACAGAATTCCTCATCACTACACCTCAGGTGCAAATATTTGTTGTCACAGGGGAATAACAAATGTAGGGATGGCACCTGTGACCCGACCTGAGCGGGTGGTAGCACCCTGAGTCGTAAGGATGGGGCACATGTATGAAGTACACTGGTACTGCTGGAAGTTTGTTAATGTAACAAACAACCTAAACAAGTGTCCTCAGAGAAACTAAGATGTAGACTTCTGGAAGAGGACTTCGGAGTGTCTGTATGCATGCAGATTGCGATTCCTGTATTTGATTTTCAGTGGTGTTGAGGAGATTGCAGATTGTTTCAAACCCAGATGGAAAATTCTCTCAGAACTCTCAACATGGATTTTATTGCCTTTTGTACACATTATAGCAAATTATTGTGCAGTAATAATACAAGAATTCAGGAATGCCATACACATCCCGGTGAGGGAAGCTCACACTTTGGAAACTATATTAGTTTGTGTAGTTCTCTATTATGATAGAGGTGAGTTATAAACCTGTATGAGTTTTCTTGTGTCCAGTTTTTACGGAAATTCTGTAAAAGTGCTGGAAGATGTTGGTCTTATGCGAGCCCAGGGCAAATTCTGTATTCTATCACTGAGTTTCAGAAAGGAACACTAAGAAGGGGAAACCATTTGTGTTTCTGTTTTTCCTGTGACATACCTAAGACTAATTTAAGGTAGTAAACTATTGTTCATGTGGAAGTTGCAGTATCAGGATTTTTCTCTGTCTCTTCCTCTGTAATGACTCCAAACATTGGTTTACCATCCACTGTCTTTCTTTTTGAAAACTGAAAAGGTGAAAGCTATCTAAGTATGGGCTTTGTCCTGACTGCAGCACTTCAGTGCTTTTGTCTCGTGGGATTTAGCTTGAAGTTCTTGGTTGCATCACTTTTCCCCACTCATGCCAGTTCAATATCCTGTCTAGTTTCAAACAAATAAATAATGAGGAAGTAAGCTTGTTCTTGCAGCATTCAAGTCAGACATTTTTGAGACTGATTTTAGTAGAGTTGGATCAGGAGTTTCTCTCATCCCCCACAGTGGTTATTAAGGACAGAAAAATACCATAAAAATCAGAGTGCAGGAGGACTAGGCATTTTTAGTCCTGTGACTTGCAGCAGCATTCCTGAAAGTACTTCCTCAGCTTGCTCCTTTGCTTCATTTGCTGTTGTACTAGCTGGCCTGGCAGGTCCACTTTCTCCAAGAGCATGAAATTCTCTGTTGCACATGCTGTTGGCAGTGGTAATTGACAAAAGGAGAATGCAAGATAATTGCTTCCTTGGATAGCACAGCTTGTTTTCTTCATGTAGCCAGAAAGCAGGGATAGAGCGGGTCTCCAGGTAAAATCACCACTGAGCTCTGTCAGTTCCAGGAACTGTCGTTGCCCTGGAATATGAGATGCAGGAATAGGAGAAGCAGGAATAAGATATATCCCCTTGCCTTTCTTCCTTTGCTCTTGCCTTTTTCAGTGTTCTTCTTCAATAAGTCCCAACAGTAACTTATGTTACTAGCAGAGTCAGCTGAAAAAGGTAAGTGAGAAAAATGCTTCTGTTTAATTTTCAAATAGCTGACATTTATATTAAAAAAAAAAATAAAAATCTAAGAATGTGTTAGAAATAATTACTCTGGCATTTTCCTCTCTTTCAATGGGAGAAATGCAAGCAAGAATATCAGAAAATAGTAAATGAAACATATAGACTACAACTTAAGATCCATGGAGAAAATATATATTCAAAGTAATTCTCTGTCAGTAAAAACTTTGAAGCCGAATGTGTCAGCCAGCCTTTACAGCACATTCTCCTTCCCAGCAGTCATCCAACTGAGGACATAATAACTGCAAGCTGTAGGGAAGGTGGATGTCAGCCCAGCACCTCAGCCTCCATAACCATTTTTCAGGCAATATGTAACTATTAGAAGCAGCTCTTATGAGATCATTTGATGAAACCTGATGTCCTGTTTGACCTTGTCAGTACATAGCACTTTGGTAATTGTACTATTGTTTTATTTTATTGAATAAGGAAATTGCTGTTCGGAGGTCACAAATATGTTACAATCTTGACCTTTTCATCTGCCACTCATATACTCCCTCGAGTGGTCTATATTATGAACTGCATTTAATCGCTCTGGCTATTCAGCTGGTATGAATATAATGATTTTTGTGGGTATGATCCTATATTCTTCTGAATCAGCTGGATGCTTGATTTTCTAGCTTCCACCAGGCTGTCCTATTGTAGGAGGAAGTTTGGAAGTGTCATTGTCTGAATCTGACCCTCAAGTCTATGTTGTTGGCCACAGGTGTCTTAATGAGGGGCACTATCTGCTTGGTTTTGTCTACATACCTGCTGATGATTGGCTACTGTTAGCCATTTGTACTGCAGTGGCATGTAGAGCTATCCACCCTGAACCAGTGTGCAGTACTGGTCAGAGCAAAAAGATTTCAGCTCTGAGAGCTTAAAACCTATGAGTAAACCTGTCTGTAGTCAAAGGTGTGACTGTAATTTGCATGAACCCAGGTAAGTTAGCTTTCACCTAGATAGTTTGTTATCTGTATAGCTCTTAATGCAGTAGCTGAAGCATAGGGTGAGGAAATGATATCTCGAAGATTAATTTAAGCCCTAGAGTCTAGGAAAAAAACAAAAACTGTAGTGTTTCTCTATAATGCTTTGCCTACCAGGCTGCATACATGCTGTCTGCTAATTCTACTAGGGTCATCAGCTTCAGTGATAAACACATAAACCCAGCAGAATTTGATATATATTACAGCTTTTGACAGGGGCATACCCCCGATGTGGCATCAAAAGAGTAGAAAATTCTAGTAAGCAGACACCATTAGCACCAGGGTTGTTGCTGATCTGCAATTAACAAGCTTCTAGCATAATGATTTCCTGATAACTGGCTCATGTCTGGAAGTGGCAAGACACACTAATATTCACCAGAACCAAAGGGAGTGATGGATATTGTGGGCATTCTGTCACCCAGTAACATCCTTATTGCTTCATGTGTCAGAAGACGACAAAGTCTTGGTCTTCCCTGGGGTTTCTCACATGGCAGAGGGAATGCCTGGCAGTTTTACATGGACTTAGTTGTTCAGCAGTGGAAGCTGTGATCATGAGCTGGCTTCATCTGGTTTCAATCACTTGCTTCTCTCTCTCCCTCTCTCTCTGCTGAATGTTCCTATGTTCATGGAATATTTTTCCAACTGCCAAATGTGTTCCTTTGGCATTACCTTTCCAGCCCACAGCAGAAGCATTGCAGGAAAAAAAGAAGTGGCTTCATCAAAGTAGCTGTTTGAATCAATAAGGCGTTATCAGCATTAGGGGTAGCTTTTTCTGCTGCCCTGGCAGCAAACTTGTTCTACTTTTCTTGCAGGGAAGTGCATCTTAACCTTTCCCAGATTTAGCCTCAGTGAAATTTAAAACGATCTGATCAGTATCTTTAAAGTTCTTAGCTAGCTCGTGTGATTCTATCTTGCTGGTGCAGAGTTAAAGGATGTTTGAACAAAGAATGGAGTAGTGTTCTTCCAAGATATCACATTATAACTGCTTTGGGGAAGATTTTTTTAAGCCAGTAACAGTTGTGGTGGAAAATAACCTCTCCTTTATTCCTCTTATACTTCTGTCACCAAGAATTTAAGCAAATCTGTTCTTCATCGCATTCAGATAAAGACACAAGCATAGTTCAGAATCACTGCATGTGTCAATAATCAAACAATATAGAGGCCAAGGGGCTGGTTTAACTTTAACAGTTTTGTGCTGGGATTATTAAAATGCGTGGTGATGTGTTTCACGAACGGGAATATCAAAGCTCCCTCTTTTATGTGGAGGAAGCAATGGCACATGTGAGAACACTCTAACCAAAAACTACTTTTTAAATAGAAACATTTCCAATATAAAGGCAGTTTAATCTATATGTGTCTGCTGCTGGGTCCCTTACTGACTCCAGGAAATAGATGTGCTAAGTTGGTCTCTTTTAACTTAGAAACAGAAGAGCAAGATGATGTCAGTGTCTTCTGGCAGATCCAAAATGAAACCCATAGCTATTTCAAGGAAATTAAATAAATTATGGAATCGTAGAATGTTCAGAATTGGAAAGGACCTCAAAGATGATCTAGTTCCAACACCCCTGCTGTGGGCAGGGACACCTTCCACTAGACCAGGTTGCTCAAAGCCTAGCCCTCAACACTTTCAGGGATGGAACATCCACAACTTAAATGAGGACCTGAGTGTCCAAGTGTGTACAACTATTACTTTAGGTGAGGGCTACTTTTATTCCTTTGAAGAAATGGCATTCAAAGCTGTTCCTTGTGCACTGATCACTAGAGAGGGCTGAAGACTTGAATTATATTTGTGGGGTTCCACCAGCAAGATGCAAAGGGACTTTGAATTGAGTCACTTTCCACTGCAGTCCACGTGGACCACTGTATTGAGTAGGCTAAGGCAGTCCAAGGAGACAGCAACAAAATAAATTCTTTGTCTAGCTGGATGTTTTAAATCAGCTTTACAAGTACCTTTCATTCCTTAAGACACCCATGACACACTATATTGTTTCTTTGAGGTTTAAGCACCTCAGACTAAGAGGGGAGTGCTGTTAATTTCTGGTAGCTGCTATACTTGGCTAAAATGAACTGCACATACAACTGAAAAAATTCTAGCAAATTTGGGTATTGCAAGCTAGATCAACAGAGATATTAAGCTTCAAAGCCACAGCATGCTGTAGAATAGAGTTCACACATAAGAGCATCTGTTCAAACCTTATAACCAGTATTGCAGAGGATTTAGCCGGAATAATTTTTCAGTCAAGAGGAAAAATCACAAATTCAGCTCCAGGCTTTTAAACAGGGAAGTCTCTAAAGGTAAGTTAGAAGAAAGCAAAATGTAGAGTTGAAGACAGTGAGAATCAAATGAATAACTGGAAAGCTAAAATGGGAGGTAAAAGTGGTATCAGCCGCAAGTGCTGGCGGGCAGCTGCACCCAAATAATGGCTGAGGAAGGCCTCTTCCTGACATCAAACAGCTGCTCTGCCTCATAGAGGGCAATGTGGAGATCAGTGTCAGGTGGAATAAAACAGAACAGAAAGTGCTTTCCTTAAAACACAGGTGGCAAAAGCATCATGCAGAGCTTGCTGAGCACAAGCCAAAAGCTTACTTTCTTCTAAGGAACAGACATTGCACCTTATCAAGGCTTTGTTGAAAATGCATGTACAGACATTTGCACCAACTGGAATATATTCTTGCTACAGTTAGTTTGGATAATTAGCATCCCTATTGGGTCTCTAGCTGTGAGCAACACTATAGCAAAGCTATAACTACAAAATTGTTTCTTTTTCATCCTTACTTTTTTGCTTCTGCATTTTTTTCTGGGAATGGCAAGTTTTCTCAGATGTCTTACAGAAAGCTGAACATATATATGATTCTTTCTGCTTAAGGCCTTCTGTGTGCAGGTTACAACTGAACATAAACAGGCTGTCCGATCTCTAGCCTATAACCTGTGGGAGCCCATTATCCCATTTAGAAAACTGGGGATCATGGATCACATTAAAATGAAGAAATGGGAAAGAGCATGGATTTCTACAATACATGGATTTTGGTTGTCTCCTTCACAGGAGCTAAGGTATGTCTGCAGCACATTGCAGGCTGCTGGACTAGGGTGCAGACCAGAGCTCAGCAGCCTTCCCAGTTCACACTACCTAGATATGGGGTGCTCGTAGTTCTGTGGATTTACCAGTGTTCCCATGGGAGCAGACTGTATGAAGATACTGCTCTTTTGAGGAAGACAATTTTAAACCTTCTTTAGAAAGAGTGCTATGACACATTATGTACTCACATTGGCTGAATAAGAACAGATCTAGAATGGGGTTACCATGTCTCTTCCCCACTGCACATGAAATATTTGCTCTCACATAGGATGTGAGACAAATTTGGCCTTGACTGTAGTTTCAGTCCTGCTGTAGCAATCTTAGCAATGTTCTGAGTGTTACCCTGTATGCCTGAGAAGGTCCCATTTTTCTCTTCCCTGTCCCTTGACTTTCTTTGAAGGTTCTTTTTATGTTGGAAAGCAGAATGTGTCTTTATGATCCTTTCTCCTTTTTTTCTCTCTAGAAAAAAAATTTATACAGATGTAGGAGATGGCATAAATCGCGGCATACAGAAAGTTCCTTATGTGATTTAGGGAAAGCTGGGCGTCTTGAGGAGAAGTATGGTGCTTCCTGCTCCAAATACTCTGCCAGTCTAATCTCTATGCTATGGCAAATAAACTCAGCTGCTTTGCTCCTGTATATGTGCAGTTCTCCTATCCCAACAGCCCCTGCTTGTCTGTAGCATTTTAATGCTGTGTGATTCCTGGGACTAATGAAAAGAATCTTTAGTTTGGTGGGAAACTGGCTCACATACTGTACACTAACCAAATGTATGAAGGTTTTTTGTCATTTGAGTATAACTTTGATAGCAGTTAAATATTTTGCTAAATATCTTCCCAGAGTATAAATCTTTCATTAAAAGGTATCATTCCTCCATTTTACTTGGGTTCATGAATGTCATCTTAAGATCGTATTCACTAGTGGCTTTTTAGGTAACAAGGGAATAGAAACCTTGTAAAATGCATCTAGGTTTGCAGGGTTAATTTTTAACCTTCTGTAGAATAAAGCAGTATAAAATCAATTTGGCCAAAGCCAGCTTAAGTGGGTAATTAAGGTCACAATCAACAAAAATGGTTTCTGAAACCATTGCAGCTAGAGATCATTACATTTCTCTCCCAGCACAATGCAAAAAGACGGGCCCCAGCTAATGCTTTCATCTGGCTATCAATCATCATTACATTGTAAGCTGCCAGGGTGAGAGAGGGCAAAGCTTTGAATTCGGAGCTGATGGAAGTTCTATGACCTTGGGGCTTTCTTAAGCTAAAGGCTAATTAACCATAAAAGAGTCAAAGGTCTGCAAGTCTAACACATTAAGTGATGTGCCTGCCTCTTTAGGTTCCATTGTATCAGTAAACATTAATTCCGTTAAGTGTGAACATGTCTAAAACAATCACTGCCTTCTCCCACCCCTCCTTCTACCTCCTTAGTTTTATATCTTCGGATTTTCTCCCTCTATGTGAAGTGGACCTTGGGAACTGTGCTCACGATGGAGAAACTTCTAAGCAATGCAGGCTACATCTGGAAGATGGATTCCTGACATTCTTCTTTCCTAATCATCTTGGCCAAGCTAATCACATTAGCTTCAGAGAGTGTATTTGGTCATCAGAGTCCAGAATAAACAAGGTCATAATCTAAAAAAGTGTGTTTGAGATTTAAAAGACTGTGGGAGGCAGCTGTAAACCCACACAAATCTGTATAATAAATCTGTGAATAGCAGCATAAAACTGAGGTAAAGGTAAAAAATGAAATTTAAAGGTAGCAATATGGGACAAGAAAAATAACAATCATTAGATCTACATTTAGGAGAGTTCGAATGTTTTCTAAATAGTGTTTGTTTCTTTAACAAAAGCTAGCTAAAAGGGGATAAAATTGTTACTGCACAGCACCTGCTTTTAGGGCCTCATTCAAAGGCCATTGAACTCAGGGAGAATTCACCTATGAACTCCCAGGAAATGCTGGATTAGATGAAGTATAGTATCGAACAGTGTTCCAAAGCTAAGAAGATGTGTATTTGCCATTGTTATAATTGTGCTGTTCGTGTACCCTCTTCTCCCCTGCTTTCATTCTAGCCTACCTGTCTCTTCCTGTGGTGTCATGCTCCAGCTCTTCTCTTATGCCACAAAAGTTTGTGGAGCCACTTTATTAACTAGAACTAAAATTGGGTTAAAAGGTTTCATTTTAATCTGACACATTTCAGTGGTGCAATTGGCAATGCTGGAGGGAGAGAAGAAGAGTTAGCAGGTGCAGGGGCAGGCATGAACTTCTTAAGTCAGCTTTGTCACCAGAGGAAGTGTTTATCTAGGAACATCTTGAGTCTCTCATTGATTTGTCATTAGCGTTTAGCAAGTTCAAGTTCCTGAAGGTTGCAGTTCCATTTTACAAATCCTTTCTCAGCTAAGGGGCTCCTGTTCCTGTCCTTGCCAAGCCTGTCTACATCTGACAGCTGCTTGTTCTTGTCACCTGTGAGACAACACAGCTCTTTTTGGTCATACCAGTGAAATCATTCATGTAACTGTGATCTAAAAAGGTCTAAGAAATGACCTGTTTAAAAAAAGTGCAACATGGAAAATCTCCAATTCCATCCCCCCAGCCCCTCCCCCAATGGGATAAAAGAACTCCTTACCACTCCAGGCATGTTGACTTTGCTAGATTTTTCCTTGGTGAGAATGACAGGGAAAAATGCTTTACGAATGTTACTTAACAAAGGATCTTCACAATATGCAAGTAGAGGGTCCCTTACTGTCATCTGCCTTGATTGCTTCCCTAAGCCACTTCAGGGTATTTTAGAGTATTTCACTCCTTAAAACCAGTTTGTGGTTCTTACAGTGAATTTAAGAGTATTCTGAACAGCTGCCTTTAGATGAGGGTGAATCTATTGTAGCTCAAGCACATCATCTTGCCCCCCATGCTGACTTTTTTTTAATTGCGGAATATACTGAGCATATGCATTAATTATCAGTAAAGTTCAGCAGCATGCAATCAGAGTACTGTAGCAGAATGCAGACTGTGTTAGTAATGTGATTGCAGAGATGAAGATATAATTGCATGACAGGCATAGTCTGCAGGGAGAAGTACTGTCTTTTATTAGTTTCAGAGAGTTGAAAGAAATGGAGAAGTTTGGCATTTTGTTTTCATTCTCAGGTCTCCGTATACCAGTTGTGCTATGGTACCACCCAACACTCTCACAAAGAAAGTGTAAAGGATAACAGCACTTATTTTGGGGTTTTGTTAGAAAGGTCCTTCCTGTACTATGAAAAAACATTGATGTATTACAGGCAGAGCTTTATGGACTTTGGGCTGCTCTGGGTAATATTTTTGGAGAAGCCCTACAATTATACCCTGACCATTTAGTGTCAATTAAGGATGCCATAATGCCATTTTCAGGAATGTTAGTGGGGTTTTGCTTCAGTTCCACTGTGGCTTACCACATTGCAGTTTTGGTCAAAAGTTCATCTTTGCTTTCTTCATCTGGCTTTTTCTGAGGTTTTTGATGCAGTACTGATAGGCTTTGGCTGCATTCCAGGGTAGGTATTCTTGTAAGGTCCCATCACCTTGCCCCTAATCCTTTGATGATCACATCAGAACACTTACTGGAGTGCATGGAAGTTCCCTCCTTGCTCACGTATCTTTCCTTACAAAAGGTGCAGATGGAGAACAGGGCTGAAGGGTCTTTTTGTACAGATTAGTATTTGTAATTAAAATGATGAATTAAAAGATGTATCACCAATAAATCTTACTTATTTGTTAAAAGATGCTATGGGGGATCCCCAGAGACTGCTTTTTGCTGTAATACCATTTAATATTTTCTTCAATGAACTAAATAACAAAATAGAGGTTTGAATGATAGTTTTGTCAGAAAGATTAATGAAATAGTAAATAATGAAGGCAAATTTCTATTGTGGAGTGATAGGAATCATCTTGGCATGTGCTCTTCCAACAAACAGAGCCTTTAGAGTGCTGACTAAGAAGGCAAGGTATTCCCACATGCTGTGAGACTCCATCTTGGAAACTCAGAGGAGTGAGATGTTGTTATAAATGACCATCCTAGCAAAAGCTCTTAGTGCGGTACTTGAAGTAAAAGGGACAGTGTCATCTTATAAGAGGCTGGAAAGGCCATAAAATGGAAATATCGAATGGTCAGAAAGAAGTAATTTTGCTTCTTACATGGAACTAATGAGATCAGTTTTGATGTCCCTCTCTCCAAGAGGGATGCATAAGAAAGAGATTATTGGGAGGTAAGCTTACATGAGAGGTTTGAGAGCTGCAATGCTCAGACATGTAAAAAAAAGATCCTTTGCCTGCTTGCCAGAGATGTCCTAAGTAATATGAAACATTATATTACTTGATCCAATTGCTTCTTAAGGTCCTGTGAAACAACTGCTTCTTCCCTTTCATTTCACCATTTATGTATGCAAAATTGAATAAGTTGCATTTTAGCTCCAGCATGGTGGCATTGGACCCCCTGTGCTGACTGACCAACTGACTTCAGAAGAGTCACACTAGTGTCAGCCTGGAGTAATGCAGTGGCAGGCTATACAGTTTTACAGAATTTTTGGGATACCTCAGGATAAAAGGCACTATATAAATACAGGTCACTTTTATTAAATGCCTTGCAAATCATTTATAATGCCTTTAAATATCAGAACAGCCATACCACATCAATAACCCCTGCACATGTGTTTACTTTATTTTAGAATTTGCCACAGTTCACCATAAATGGCTTAGATACGTTCAGTAATTCAGTTATAATGAAATGTGCAAGCCTTCAATAAACGCACGTGTTGCAACTGGCCTCTGATGTAAATGCTTTACCAATTATATGTACATTAGTGATGACTGTAGCAGGCTTGTAAATACTTTTTGTAATTCTTTGGCCTCTGTTCTCCCCTATCCTAACATAAGTTTTATAGTGGTGTGTAATTCTAGATTCACAGATTTTTAGGGCCAGGAGGGACCATTAGACCATCTAGCTTGACTATCAGTGTAACAGGCCAGAAAATCTCATCTGGTTACTTAAGCAGTGAATCTAAGAACCATTTTTCTTGTCTAAAGTCTATCTTCCAGTTGGCATGTCTGCAACTCTTCAGGTGAAGATCCTGAGATGTGAAAAATCAGTTAGTGGACTCAGAAATCTGCTCCAGTTTTAACCATCCTCACTGTGTGTCTTGTCCTCTTCCCCTACTGTATTCTACATTACATCCTTATATACAACAGAAGATCTGGTGAGGAGAGCATCACCTTAGCTTTGAGCCTCAGCCCCGATCTTTTCAGACTCTAACCTGCATGAAGTTTTTTTGGGGAAAAAGCTTGATTTAATCCTTGCTAACCTTTTTTCAACAGACCTCCAGGCGTTTTTTCTGTTTTCTTTCCCATAATGGATAAATTCTTTGCGGAGAAGCTGTGTGAGAGCCATATGCCCTTTCAAATTAATTTTCAGCCTCTAAGCACATTACTGAAAGAACTCCTCTCAGAATTCTAAGGCTTATACACCCAGAAAAGATGCCAGATTTTCAAGGGCCAGGCACCTCTGTAGGTATATACATTAAACCAGTTCCATGTTGAGTTTTTCCAAGGATCTGAATGTGTTGATAAATAGAAGTTGAAGACCTCAAAAAAACTGTCGCACTTTGTGTGGATGTATCTTTTAAAAAATACAGCTCTATTCTGATTCAGGTGTTGCCTGACAGTTGTTTGTACAGGCTCACCGGAAAAGAGTTCCCCCTTTCTGCCCACTACCACACAGGTTTCTCACAATCATCATGTGCACTCTGGACACTTTACCTGATTGCCAGCACAAGTCTTTTTACTCTTCCATGGTTCATTCAGCACCATCAGAAAGTTTACAAGTTTCTAATAGGTGCTTTTATTATCTGCCAAATGTACAGATTCATGGTATGGGTGTGGAGGAAGAAGAAAATGGAGAGTCTGGATATAAATGTGGTTTAATGCTTTGGGAAATATTATTTTACTATTCCAGATTGATTCTGGAGTCTATAAGAATAAGTAAAAGTACAGCATACACATTACAGGCAGGCAGAGGAACAAGTGGCAGGCAGGAGGAGTTCAGCTGGTAAATGGTTCCTTGGAGTTTTGTGCCAGAGCGAGGCACAATATCAGGGAACTGCTGTCTGATAGTTTAAGCAGAAACCAGTAATAGTTAATTATTATGTTAATGAAAGCATGAAAGAGGAGAGATCTATATTCTCCTGACAGATAGCAATGTGCAGATCAGACCTGAATCCACAGGAAAGCACTGGAACCTCTTAGAATGAAAATGCAAAGTTGAGACAGTGTGCATTTTTAATTGCTCTATTAGCACAAAATAAAAATGAACATAAACTTTAGTGCTTTTAATATTACACTTAGGAATGTTTACTTGCTGAATGTAAAGTGCTTTTAGAAGGAAAGCATACTTCCTCACAGGGGCTGCTTCCCATAATTGGAGTATGACTGTTTAAATTGTAGCTCAGCAGAAATATTTTGATTCTGTGGGGCACCAGCAGCTCAGCAACAGTGCTGCCTTTCACATCCACTTCTTAAGTGTAACAGATCATTTAGACCCTGGGTTGGCTAGGCTCACATAAACCAGGTTTACAAAGAGTTATAAAAGCTTGGCTTTCCTCCTCCCTTCTCCCCCACATTCCAATTTTTCCCCTTATAATTTTACCACAAGGCAATGCAGTCAAAGCTTTTCTTGGATCATATGAATCTAGATCAATAAATATCAGTTGCAGAATGGGAATCTGTGCACAGGCATGTGCTAGAAGGATGAAATGGTTGTGTTAGTTTAAAGGAACCTCAAAGTTTGTTTTGTTCTCTATTTGCAGGGTATAATGCCTATGTTATATAGGTACTAAGCTGCAGCTGAAGCAGGAGTAAGTTTCTTCTGAAAAAGCAGCAATGCTGGAATGTACTGTGGAGGCTCAGATTGTTTTTCAGTTCTAGAGGCATGTATGGTAAGAAAAATGTGCTTATCTCTGGCTGTATGCGGGTACCACACATTATGGAATAACCTGCATTTCAGCTGTGATCAGATAGTTATTGTCTATTTATGTGCAAAGCATTTTATGGGAACAAAATACAACAACAGACTGTCAAAATTATTAAGGCAATTTTGTTCTTCCAGTGTTTAGACCCTGAGTCAGCCTCTACCAGGCTCTCCTCCCCTCATATCCCCCCTGCAAGAGACAAATTACTTTCCTAGCTCTAAAATGACATTCAGAGAGAAATTCAACCATTTGCAAAACACTAGAAAGGTTAATCATTGTTTAGCAGAGATTCTGTGGGACCCAAATGGTGCACAAGTTATGTTTGCCCTGAGACTACCTTACCTCAAACATAATAAGTTCAATAAATTTTAGATCAAGAACATGCTCCATGTAGTGGATGAAGTAACTAGGCTCAAGGAGTGATTCTGCCACTAAACTGAGCATCATGATATTATAATCCGAACTTCTCTAAATGGGTTTATGTCTTTGCATGGAAGTTTCTGTATAATGATACAATGCAATGAGACCAAAGGCAGAGGGTACAGTCATGGTACAAGAATCATGGCAGCAAGATTTTACTTAACCATCCCTTGCAGGCCTGTTCTATGATTTTAAGCATTCACTTCCCTTTATGCAGCCACCTCCTAATTTAGAAACTGAGAAATACTGATTCCCAGGGTGGGGTTTTGTGGGATTGTTTTTTGTTGTCATTGGTTGATTGGTTGGGTTTCTTTAAGTTAAAAGGTATCATTATACTTATCTCACCCAGCTTCCTGCATAAAGCAACCATAGAATTCCAGGTAGGATTTATCACTCTTTTGCAAAGTACTGTGCAATCTCTGGCCAGATGCAGCTATATTCCTGATGAAGTGAGTGGGCTGCACATTGATATAGCTTCTTTTCATTCATGTGGCAAGGAGCAATGTATCATATATGCTTAGAGAGAAAGGGAGGAGTAGGGGTTTTTTTTTAGCTTCCCTGATATATCTCTCCCACAAAGTATGACACACAAATGTAATTGTATAATTTTTCATAAAGAAAAGCAATATGTCATTTGTCAGAAGTAACTTTCCATGAAAAAGCTCTTCTTTTTTTAATTAACACGCTTTAGTCATATAAAAATATAATAAAAAATTACGTATTTTCTCCCATGTTTATTAGCCTCATTGGGAGTAAAAGTAGTTTTGATTAAATTTAAGATAAATAATACATATGTAATATTTATATTTATATGCCCACATTCTTAGCTTTCTATTTGCATAATCATATCTATCTGTACCAGAGTACCAGATAAAATTAACCAGGGGTGTCTCTAGGTCTGTCTCGCACACACACTTCCAAAGCCTGAGAGTTTTACACTGCACAGTAAAACTGAGTAAAACAGACCTCATCCTAACCAAGGCCAGATTAAATCTACAGAATCTAGCCCTGATGATTTGCAGCCCTTCCATATGCAGATTCCAGAATGCGTGTTTAGAAATTAGCCCTTGAATGCACAGCCAGAGTAGGTGCCTTCAATAAAGCTGCTAGTTCTGTCATAGTAATAGTGACTCTTAGTATATTAATATCACGTTCCTCATATTCTGGCACACTTTCGTGAAGCAGAATAGAGAACTGTGTGCTACAGCTCTGGCTTTCAGCTCCATAGGCATATGGCAATATGTTGTTAATATAGAAGTCAATAGTTACATGTTGCTAAATTTTATATGGGGGTATCTTGCTTTTTAATTAAGTCCAAAAGATGCCTTTGGTTTGAAAAGCTTTCAACTGAGCATAATTTACATTTAATTGTCTATTAGTAAAGGGTTTTAAGTGTTTTTATTCTTTTGAAATGTGAAAATATCAGAGCTTGAATAGAGTATTACAGAAGAAAAAGGAGCTCAAATTAGTTTCAAAACTCGATTAACATCCATCTCCTCCTCTCCACTCTATGTTCTGCTTATGCAATGTAACAGGAGCACAGTCCTTGTTACTGCTTTCAACTGGTGTGGGGATGTCCTCATCACACACAGGCCCAGTGCAAACCCTCCTGCACCTAATTTCTGTGGTCCCTACTACAGATAATATAGCAACAGTGAGGAGGCTTGGACCCAGCATAGAGAAGTCTGAGAAACAGAAATAGAGCTTGCTGAAGGCCAGCAAATGCATTGTCAGATCAGCTACTAGGCTGGTTCGTCTGGAGTTGGTCCACACATAGGTTGGTAGATCCCAGCTGCAGCCAGTTTGAAGCATTAAATTTGCTCATAAATCAAGGACATCAAAGCATTATTCAAACATTAATAAGTTAAGCATTGCACCATATGCCATACTTATCTATGATGGAAGTAAATTCCAACAGATCTATCTTACAAATGGGCAGATTTGTGTTTCATAAAACTACTTTGCAAACTTACAGCCAAGCACCATTGGAGGTAAGAGCTGAGAAGGGACCTTGGGATCTGTGATACTGTGCTGAAAGTATTGCCAGCCAGAATCCAACAGCACCAGTATGAGAGGTGTTCTTCAGTCTCTGAGTCAGCCTCTGAATAACTCCTTCATTTTTCTCTACCTGCATCTGTGAAAGTTCCTGTTCTCTCTATCAGATAAAAGAAACAGTGTCAGGGGAATGGAATTAGAGTATTCTATTCTTCAGCTTTCTCCGGTAAGCTAGTACTTGGTAAAAAATGTGTTAAAAAATAAGACACCATGAACAAGAAAAGTATGCTCAAGCCTGACAGTTTAAACCCCAGAATACAGGGGAATCTGTGCAAAGCATGGGCTATTTATGAGTTAGCAGTTAGAAGAGCCATGGTAGAGAAAGTTACAAGGAGCAATTCTGACCCTAAGCAAAACAAATGTAGTTGGTTTGCTTTGTTCACATCTAAATTGCAATTTAGTGGGAAGGATGACCTGTGCACAGTTCTGTTTTGAGATGCGCAAAACCTCTCAGGACCTTCTACCAGCTGAGATCAATGCAAGAAGCCAGGGCAAAGATAAGTCAAGAGATCGCAAGACAGGTCAAAGGTGGAAAACTCACATTTTTGCCCTTTGTAATCCTGCAGTGTTGTTACTGACAGATCTGTAGTTTCTGTGATTACAAGCTCATATATGGCAGCAGCACAGACTGTGGGTCCCTCATATTTTTAGAAGGCAATCTTTAGAAACATCATTAGCCTATATCAGGCTTTCTCATCACTTCGTTGCAAGAAATGTGGATGCTTATACCAATACATACATGGACACTCCTGAAATCCCTTAGGTAGATATTTTGCTGTGTAAAGTCCTCATTAAATTGATCTCATTTGGTTGATCAATTTATAACAAGTAAGGCTGTGATTACAATGATCCAAAGTGAAATATGACCCACCTGATGAAGATAGACTACTTCTAGCAGTTTGATGTAGCAGAATCAGAGGTTTGTGGATTACTGCAGATGTCACTAAACAGAGTGCCTGGCTTTTTATATGATTTCATGGATTTAAAGTTGCTGGTTTATATTTAGTAAAATATGAAATTTGGCAAGTGCATTTAAGTCAAAAAACATAAGACAAACAGAGGTTTGAGTACTTTTTACTCAGCATCATTAATGAA
Source organism: Agapornis roseicollis (assembly GCA_002631895.1). Classification (NCBI taxonomy): domain Eukaryota; kingdom Metazoa; phylum Chordata; class Aves; order Psittaciformes; family Psittacidae; genus Agapornis; species Agapornis roseicollis. The sequence continues at coordinate 50,868 of NDXB01022240.1, forward strand.
TATTGTTTCAGCAGAGTGCATTTTGCAGGCAAATACGTGACCAAAAATTTTAAGAATGGTGAGTTTGAAAAGTGGACTAGGGTAAACTGGGACCCAAGAACAGGGAAATGACTCAATTTGAACTATATGGCAACTACATGCTGGCAACTACTGGCTGGCATCAGAACAGTACAATGATCAAACTGTTGGGATGTTATGGCTTTCTGTTTTCATTTTTTAAGATGTCTATATTTTTATGCAGATGTAATGCTGTATTACAGTAGCACTGCAGGAGCCACCATTAAAACTCCGACCCTAATGGTAAGAAGTATTTTAGCAAAATAAGATTATAAACCCAGCCCATGCTCTGCAGAGCTTACTGACTATAACTCCAGTTGTACAGCCTGGGGTAACCTCCAACACTCCACTGACATCACAGAGAAAATGAAAACTGTGCTGGTTCTTGTTGCAGTTCATCTTACCTAACCCCTTATGAAAGTTAAACAGAGGGCCACATATTTTGCTGAGAAGAGACAGCAGGCTGAATTAGGACCCCAGAGATGGTTACATGGATTGCTTATTTAGGATTGTACCAAGCCTTTTACTTGCCCATCACAACCAAGTAAGGTTCTTGTGGCAACCACAGTAATTCCCTGCAGGGGGCAGGGATATTAAGGAAGTATGTTTAGAGTCTCTTAATGTAATTTAGCAGCAGGAAACTAGGAAGGAGTGCCAGAACCATGTGAATAGCCAGTTCTTTGTGCAGCACTTGCAAATGTTCCACCTAGGCCACAACAGGGCAATTCCTGCTTCATTTGAATTTATTGCTAAGAAGTGTTTGTCTGCAAGTACATTTCACACCTGATTTAAGGCTTTTCATTTACATATGAGTTACATAATAGTAAATTTACAGTTTAAGTGTGGTTAGTGAAAATTAGTATTTGATTCAATGGAAACTCTCATTTGACTTCCCAGCTATTGGCATATTTAAGCTCTGTAACAATTCTAAGCCAAAAGTGTTTCTCTCCTAAGACCAAGTCTGCTAGGTGATAGTGTTGTCAACACCTTGTAGTACTGAATGTAGTATATAGTAGGTTTTTGCACCTGAGTACTGTGGAAGTGTTCTTGTTATACTTCTGTAGTAAATCAGCCATAAAAATATTTCATTATAATAAACATTCACTTAGACCAAGTCAGTAAGCAGAAAACTCAAAGAACTACTTAAACATAGTGAAGAGATGGTATCTGTATTGAAGAGCTTGTGTGAAAGGAATGATCTAGGCCAGGGATATGCAAAGGCACAGAGGGCAAAAGTGACTTGTCTCAGGCTATGCCACTGTTCAGTGGCTGGTCCTTAATGGTAGTAACGCAGCCATTTGATGGTGTTGTTTCCACTCTTTACCATATTGGTAACATGAATATAATAACAATATTTATTTACAGAAGATTAACAAAGTAGTTTAGGTAGCAAAGACAAAATGACTGCATGGTAAAAAATAAAAAAGTCCAAACCAAAACATTGACAAAAATTCATATCCTCCCTCGTATCCTTAAAAAACAGTTAAAAAATATCAAGATAAATTTATCTTTTTATTGCCTTAAAGAAAAGACATCAGGGATGAATTTGGCCCCATTTTGTTCAATTTGTACTCAATTTGCTAAGCTCACTAATTTTCTCTTGTTTTACTCTCTGTTAACTGAGAAACAGCAGCCCTTTGCAATAGGCATTAGAAGCAGGAAATCTCCTGGTATGTTTCTAATTGCCAGACTTTCTTCCCCTCTTTCTGCTGTTCCTGTTCTTAAGGAAGCATGAGGGGGTGGCGAGAGCATGAGGTGCCACTAGGGAAACACAGAGTATCAAGGTCAGGGTGAAAACCACACAAGAAGCAGGAAGAGATGCTTGCAGTTAGGTTCATGACCTTTGTATTTTTTTCTGATTGTCTAGGAGAGAGAAGAAGCTGGTAGAGAAGGAGAGATAGGAAGTTAACATTAGAGCATATGTGTGCATAACCCCTGCTAGAAAATATCAGAGAGTTATGAAGGTTGTATTGAAGCTGCTAAAAATTGTACAGTTCTTACTGCTGAACATCTGGGAAAATCAGAAGTATGTCTGGTTTTTGTTCCCAGGCAGCTGAGATAGTTCCAACAGGTAAAGGTCAAAGCCTGTGTTTCAAAAGGACAACTGAACCATAGAAAAGACTTGAAACATATTTGGTTATTCAAAAAATATTTTAAATATTAAAAATATTTTCAAAGCAAAACAGTACCATTCGTAATTGGTAAAACTGAAGTCTTACCAACTATACTAATTTAAGATGTTCATAAAAATTGGCAGGTGCTAACCTTAGTGAGCGTCTTAAATTCTTATTAAGATAGTTGCATTCTTCATCACTTCTCTTTGTGTTCTAACTTGGATGTAGTAATGTACATGTCCTGCTCCACAAATTCACAAAAGGAAAATTGTGACCAGGTCAGAGTTTCTGCGTAATTTTGTCTGGGCTTGTTGAGGTCTCAAACATTTTAGTTTAGGCACATTCCTGAAGAAGATAAAATCTTTCTTTCCAGTGCCTTGGGGGACAGTTTCAGTGCATCACCACAAAAAAAGTCTGTTACAAAATTCAAGCTCAATCTTTGCCCTATTTCATTACATATGGAACTGCATAGCATTTTTTAATAGTCTTGTCTTGAGACAAGACTGCAAAACTTAGTGTCTCTGCAGCAGTGGGTGGTGGATCACTGCAATTAAAGATGCTTGGTAGAATGACTACTCTATAAAACCTCTGATGGTTTTCTATGAGGTTGGAAGGAATGATGAGTCTTTTTTTTTAGTGGTCCACCAGTTAATAAACGTTTGCACACTGGTGTGTAGGTGATCTTCTCCACCTCCCTGTAACTGCTGAATATATTGCCACCTGCATTATGCTCTAAGCCACACTTTTTGCTTCAGTAGGAAATGCTAAGAAACTACCAAGCAGTCTTCAGCCAACTATAAAACCAATTCTGGAAATTGTAGTGACTTGATTTTTCCAAACACTATTAACAAAAAATAACTGTGTAAAATGAGAGGAATGAATAGTTCAAATACTGGTGTTCTGAGTGTGAGTAGCTGTTTGCCTACCAGTCTATTGCAGGTGTAGTCAAGGTACTCCAGAACTTAAATGGCTTTTCAGACTCCATGTGTGATATTCTCTGGTGTTTCTCACACACGCAAAATAGTTGAGGTCTTTTTTCAAGATTTTGTACCTTGTGATGTCCAAGATTATGACTCTTTTATGTACCAAGGAGCATGTCAGAAAGCTCACCATAGTCATCTATTGGTAGAAGAGAAGGAACTGAGTTCTTGGGGATTCCAGGTTATGTCTGCATGGGAGCCTATCAACATCTCTGGGGAGCCAGGAAATTAGATGAGTCTTCATATGCCTTTCTTGTATGTGACACTGGAGTCGTATTAGTGAAAATCTGTTCAGTTTCATGTATACCAATAATAAAGCATTATTGTCTCTACTAGACTATTAGAAGACATAAAAATATCACCAAATGTGCCTGCAATGAATGGTTACCAGGGCTAATTGAAGTTTGGTGTGATTTGATTCTGCAAACAGGAAAAATAGGTTTATTGAATGGAAATAAAATAAAATTGAAAAAAATAGTTTTATTTTTGTAAGTATTCATGAGGGTAATGATTCTTTTTGAGATATTACATGATGCTGAGCTTTCTGGGGACAGCTAGTGTCAGGGCACCTTTTGTAAACCAAGAAGATGATATCCAGGTGTTTCTTTGTTGACATCAGAGAAGCCAGCAGCCTAGCTGATGGATTTCTGTGAGCTCCCCATTCAGTCATCAAAGCAGTAATTGCTGCATCTGGACTTGCAGAACAAATTATGAAGCACTTTCCAAAACAGGACTTCGTCTGAATTCTGGGTTTTACCAGCTCTGAAGATCAAAATGTAATCTGCAAACAGAGGGGAATGAACTGATAATTACAGTATATTGTCATATTAGATTCTCATTTAGAGAAGAGCCAAGATTAAATCAACTGCAGGACAAACTGCAAGGCAAGATCCTTGTTTGATATCTAGATATTGATGATCCATTCTTTCATCTTCTGCAAGTTTAATTCTTTGCCCATTTTCCAGCTTCCAACAGTGTTCTTTGTTTATGCAGCTGGTTTAGTTCTTCCATTTGCTGTACACCTTTGAATATTTCAAATTTTGCTCCAGTGAAGAGCATAAATTTTTAAAATGTCAGAATTTATCTCAAAATGGGATTTCTGTTGCCTCATTAAAAGTCTATTTTCATGCTTCCTGTTCTAAACTGCTGCCTTCAACTTGCAATCAGAAATCCCATCAATGTTCACAAAGATTCAGAGAAGAATATGTCTGCTGAAAAGTTAAGTACTGCAATTATAACTTGAGAGGGGCTTAATTAAATTTTAATGATAAAGGATCAGGATCTGCAAACAGAAAGAAGTATGAGCACCTGCATAAAACTGATAAGTCCCAAACTAAAGACACAAGAATGGGGATAAAGACCTGATGGTTTCTTTTTCTGACTCTAGCCTACAAATTACTATATTCTTGAGAATCAGAGGAGGAAATTAATCTTCTAGAAATCTCTGTTAACAGTAAAGAGAACATGTTCAAGTACTCAGGAGCCATGTCTATAGAGTTGGAAAGCTTTCATACGTTGCCATTTTTACTAATGGTGCCTGAGCACAGCAAAGCTAGCATTAAAAAGGGTTCCTGTAGGCTTCATCTACAAGTAAAGTAAACAGTGCCAGGATGCATTCCTCAGGGATGGAACTCAGCTCTCTGTGCTATGAGATTGTTGGAAAAGTTCCTGGCAGAGTTTCACTTTCATCACCTGAAAATCTCCTACACAATTCATGGATGTGGTTCAGGAGTTAGTAGCTTGTAATAAACATTGAGGATATGGCCACCCTGTTACAGGGTAAGTGAAACTAATGTCATGGAGGCGGACTGTTCCGTGCTAGTTGACATCAGTACCAAACAGCATGTTTGGGTACATATTAGCCCTCTTAGACAAGCCACATGCTGTCTTAAATCGGTCTCAATATCAGGAAATCATAGCTTGTTTACCTGAATGCTTCTGGGGAAATTGTGCCTATAGTTCTACAGACCAGACTAGCAAAGCATCAGAAAAATTATTTGAGTCACTGTGAGGTCCCCACTGACAGCTTTCACTGGCTTGCTACTATACCTTGCCTATGTCCTTCAAGGCCTGTAAGATAATTTCCTTGTGATGATAACATTGCTGGGATATTCTGGATTCACATTCCTAAAGATGAAAGTTCTTGTTTACCCATGGAACACTTGCAGTATAGGAAATGCCAGTGTTTTCTCTTCAAAGCCTTGTCAGCATGACTTAGTCTTAAAGTGGAGTGACTGCTTCTAGGCTACTAAAGCCTAATTTATTTTAGTGATTAATTCACTTGTAGGCATTTTAATGGTAGCTATCAGCTATGCTACCTAGAACTGTGATTTTTGTTAGACACTTGGAAGCAGCATCTGGTGCAGAAGTTAATCTAAGGTAGTCACCTGCAGCCAGAACCTGATCCTGGCTTGCAATTATCCTTAATCAGAACTGAACTCTGTTGCACTGCCAATCTTGTAAGTCAACATGTTGCTCAGAGTGTTGGAATTTGACATGAAATGAAAGTCCATAGCATCCTTTCCGGTGCTATAACAAATCATTAGATCAAGTGGGGAAAAGAGGTAACACACTATCTTCTCCCATGCTCGGTATCACAAAAAGGTACCCAGGAAGTTGCTCGCTTACCCTCTGCCTGCCATCAGAGGCTTTGCACTGCAGAGGTCACAGCCCTGCCATCAACTGTTGCCAGAGAGTCAGGAGGCAGTGTGTAGAAATTGAACAAGAAAGGGGGGAAGAAACTGAAGTTTCGATTTTCAAAATGTATAGTTAGAAATGTGTGGGCAGGAGATTTGCTGGAGAGAGAGTATTGGTCATCTGTTAACAGTTCAAAGCTGAGAAGGTCCTTGTTGCCTTGTTGGGATTCCATTGGAATGGCAACACTGGAAGATGTTGCAAAATCAAAGTGACAAATGGGAAAAAGTGGGGGCATTGATTCCAATATGAAGGAGTCAGAGAGCAAGTGAGCTTGCTGGGGAGGATTAAACAGGGTTGGTATTGTTTTGAAAGAACACCCTGATTCAAAGTAGTATGAAGAGGTGATTGGTGGAGGTAGGTGAACAAAGAGAGGACAGGGAATGGTGACTAATAGAATAACTAGAAATGACAGTTGCCTGAATGACCCATGTGGTAGAAACCAGTAATGACATGCGTTATACTCCCAGGAGTAGTTGTTAGTAGCCCCCAGTAGAAAATTAAGCTAGACAAACTGTTAGCACTCCAGACTGCCTGAAACTTGCCCTGGCAAAGGGCACTGATTGGCTCCCAAACTGCTGCTGTCAGGAAGGAGGCCAAGGACCAAATGCTCCTTTCCCTCTTGGGGTGGTCTCAGTGGTCTGAGTGAACTGTGTGTGTGGCAGAGACCCTATCCCTGCCACTGCTTGTTTTGCACCTATTCTGCAGACAGAAGGCCTCTGTCTGCAAACTTGTTAAACTGGCATCTTCTATCAGCAGTAGATTCACTAGAAGAAACATGTAGGAAGGGAGAGTGTATTTTGCTGATGTTCTTTATTTCAATCATACAAAGAAAATGACAATTTTTATATAGAAGCCATTAGGGATGCAAGAGGCATCGGTTCCTAGCTCTAGGGTTCTTTCTTTTAAGCAGACTGTGGCAATGCAAATACAGCCCATCATGATATTTATATCTTTAATTCTTGCATTCACCACATTACTAACACACTGATGGGCCCCTTGTTCTTCATTTGTCTATTTCCTTAAACTTTCTGCCCCCTTTTTTATTATTATTATTTTTTCTGTCATGTGTGCAGTTCTTGAAGGTCAATCAGACGTCACGGATAGAGCCATTCTGTTCAGGGGCTCGCAAGCAGCTTGTTTATGAATGAAGAAGGCTTTGTGAACTTCCAGGGACCTGCTGAGCTTTTTTATAAAACTACCAGTGGGACAAGGAGCTTGGGAAAGTAAAGGCCTCTTACGGAAACAGAAAACAGAGGCATACTGCCAAAAAACCTAGGCTGACATTCTGGTTTGTCAGAATCGCGTCCAAGTAACAAGTTTCTAGAAAACAGATCAAGTATCTATATACCCAGGGTTTGAGCCTACCATATGTGAGCACAGGGCAGTATGTATGCTAGGGGACTGCCACAGCAAGCGGTTAAGTCAAGATTTGACCATAAAAGGTGTCATAAAGTGAACAGATCAGGAGGACCAGAGCTTTGTGGAACAGCAAACAGAAGGATAAACACAGCTTAAAGGAAAAAAATGTATGGACTATGGCTGCAATGCACACGGCAGCAGACACATGTTGATCTAATACTGCTTGTCACAACTTTTTTACCAAGATTTTTTCTATCTTAAAATTAGTGTTTCATGCAACTGATAGGGCATTCTTTTATTAGAGACATGCACAAACCCTTCTAAAAAAAAAGAAAAACGTGGGAATCACAAATTATACACAGTAAAGGCTAACAAAGAGTTTTGACTCCACTGCTCATGAAGGTAATTTTGAGGTGAATATTTTCTTCACTCTCATGTCCTGGATATCCTGTGGAGTTATTAAACACTTGTCTAGCTTTTATATGTTCAATGGAATTCTACACTGAGAGTTTGCTGTCATCTGCTATCATCTCTATAGAAGTTCATAATTTTGAAAACATCTGAGAAGCTGAAAGTTTAGTTTGAGAAATTATCAGAGAGTTTTAGGTAAGTGAAGATTAATGTCAGGCAGGTGAAGACTGAGGGAAGGCTCAGTAATTAAGAAGTCATAAAATTGCTTATTCTGTGCATTCTTGGTTTTTTACTGTGTTATTTCTGTTGCAAAATTAGCAGCATCCCAATTGCCATTGTTGGATGATACCAGTGGGGAACAGAGAAATACAAAGGAGATGGCTCAGCCAGTTCACATTTCTACATCTTCCATTTTGTTTGATTGAGCATTTAGAGTTTCACAGGCGAATGGGTTAATACTAGATATGATATGTCCTGCTCTGTAATAACCCTTGGAAGAGTACTGCTACTTGAGTAAAGCCGAAGTGTGCAATTGGTTCTTACATTTTTTTTTAATATTTTCTTACAATTATTTGAATCTCATACATTCTGTATGAACCTCTTGGATTTTGTGGACTTCTTATGTGTATAGCAGCCCTCCTGCATGTAGCTGGAGAAAGAGTAGAGGAACTAGCAGAATTGTTTAATTTGCCTAAATTTCCTTTACTCCAATTTAAAATTTCATTGCCAACACTGTGGAAGCCAGCTGGATATTATTTACTGGAACTCTCGTTGTTGCACTCGTCATTCCAATTCCTTCAGGGAAATGCTGGTGCACTTAATGAAAGCAGATTTAGGAGTGTATAGCAAAGTGACACAGAGACAGGCAAGCAGAGGTCTAATCTAGGCCTCAGTCTTCTTCCCTGACAATTGGCTGTGCAGCCTATAGGTGCTACATGTAGTCTTTCTCTGAATATCTTTGATGTTTCTTTCAAACAACAGTAACAAAGACAAAACCTGAGGAAAAGCACATCGTTTGTCCCCAAAGCTCCAGTGTACCAAACATCCAATACAGTTTGAGAATGCTTGCTAATGTCAAAGAAATAGTGAGTTGTGCAAATCTTTGGTTGAACCTTTCTCTGACTTACTTTCCAACTCTTGCCTTCCAATCCCTGAATGACCATCATCATCAAAATTGCTATCATCATCATTCCTTTTCTCCTTCTTTCTCCTCCCCAGATGGCCTTGTCTCCTGGGGTATTTCTAGTTCCATGCAGTCATGCTTTTCTCATCTTTACATTTGAGTCAGGCTACTTTCACCGGTAGATGTGTCACTTGAGGGATGTGGTTTAGTGGTGGACTTGGCAGTGTTATGTTTATGATTGGCCTTGCTGATCTTAAAGGTCTTTTCAAGCCTGAAATATAAGTGATTCTATATTCCATGACACCTGGGCACAATTAAGCCCTGTAGATAGCAAGGGAACATTCTCCTTAATGTCTGATTTGATGTTTTAGCCAGCAGGTTTGGGGAAAACTCCAATCAGCCCCTGAATCCCTCATTTGAAACTGACTGTAGAATTTAACTGTCAAGCTGTGCACACTATTGTGCATAGGCACAATATTTGCTTCTGGCCCCACTGACTTAGGGTTTGGCCAACTATGAATTGTTTTTGGGGGGGAGACAAAAGGCTCATCTCTGAAATAAGGGAAACTCATTTAAATTTCAAATATGTTTTTCAGCAGAACTTTCTAAAAACAAGAAAAGTTGTGAGAATATCCTTAATATGCACAAAACGACATTTCCCACCTAATTTCATTGTTTGAAACAGCTAACCTTTTTCAGCACAGTGTGAAAAATAAAAGAATAGCAATTCTCTGGCAAACATTTAGAGTGTGACATTTTAGTTCTAACGGATAATTCTGGCAATGTCATGTAAGTATCCTTAAAAACAAGGATATGCCTAATATCTGTAAGATGAATATTGATCACCCTGTACAACTTAGGGTAAAAAAATCATTTTAAAATATGGGCTTTGTTTTGACATTTCAGGATACTTTAGAAATACAAATTAAATCTCCCATGCTTTAGCTATACCCAGTGTGTGTGTGTTTTTTCCACTATTTATCTATACTGTATTATATCCAAAATTATGCAGTTAATTTAAAGATGAGCTATTTCCTTAGCTGGGATTGCAAGCCTTGCAAAAGTTGGAGATAAGAAACCCACTAAACAAAGTGAGAGCAAAGTTTAGAGTGACAAGAGTTTCTGAGCTGGACTTTAAGAATATCCATGCTGTGTTTCTTGAGAGGAGACAGCTGTACAGCTGAGTAAGAGAACCAAGAAAGAAGCCATGGCAGGGGGATTGGAACCAGATGATATTTAAGGTCCCTCCCAACCCTAACCATTCTGTGATACTATGATTCATTCTATGGAGTTGTCTTCTGTATAGGTGTTAGGATGGAAGAAAGAAGACTCAATATTTATTAACTTGATTAACTTTTGGAGAGAAGCTTAACACTGCAGATGACGTTCAGTGTTATTCTCAAGAAGGAAGAAAGTAATTTTGAAATCAGTTCAGAGGATCAAATCACCGTGTGAATCACTTCATGGGTTTTGACTGACAAAGGAAGATTGAAGTCAAATTACAGTGACTCCTGAAAATTTACCTTGGAGGGGTGCAGGACAAAATCCTCTATACAGCTATTGTGCTAAGTGGAAACATTCATCCTCTTTGCACAAAGGAAGTCTCACTGACACCCATTTAGCAACTCCAGTTGGCCTTAAAGAGAGACCTGAACCATGGAGTGATAATTTTGTATTCTATGCCACATCTGCCACCTAAGTTTCCTTCTGCTGCAAAGGTCCAGCCTGATGACTCTGCTGCATAGAATTCCTTCTACACTGAAACTTGCCATATAAGGATTCAGTAGAGAGCAGATTTTATTTATGCCAATATATGTTTTGCTCTTTGGAAGTTATTTGAAAATGTTATGGTCACTAATTGATTAAATATTTTTTGACAAAACATCGGCATGGTTGAGGCCTTGCTGTTTTTCATAGACAAAGCCAGTACCACAGTTTGTTTTCATTCTTTACAAATGCTTTGCAGCACATGTGGTACAAACCCCTCCTTCCTCTCCTTGTCTCTATGAGATTAAAGTGCAGATGGCAGAGTTTTCTTAGGCATGTGCAAAGTAGATTCAGAAGGGGAGGCTCTAATAATCACAAGATACTCTCTTTCCCTCCTTCTACTTCTGTCAGCTCCTACTCAGATCCTGGCTTTAAAACTCCTTATCTAGTGATCAGTGCACTACAGTTGTCTCCATGTCTTGTAAGGGACAGAAGGATGTTCAGCCCATCTTGCAGCAAACACAGCAGGAAGTATTCCTGCCAGTTATGCTACATCTAAACACCTACAGTACTATGGCTAGGAGACCTGGGCTTTCCCTAGCTGCAAATACCAGGTTCCTGGATGTTTTAAGGCCATTCAGCTGGAGTAGTTGCTGGCACTAGGAGTAATAAGGCTTTTAAAGTAGGGTGAGCATGAAAGAGAGGCAGTGAGCCTCTACAAAAGTTTGTATTGTTGTAGCCACAGTAAACACCCCTGCCAATGATTAAGATATTGGTATCCCCTTGTTGGAGGCTGGAGAATAGTGATCTAGACCTGGGGGCTGTGAGCTAGAGCCAAAGAAAACTCTTCAGTAATGCCCATCTACAGAAAATGCCAGAGGTGATGCAGAATGGCATCCTAGTGCTGAGATTAGGAATGAGCCTTCTATGACTTTGCAGAGGCCTTGGTAGAGGAAAGAACATGGTAGATTTCATAAGCTACATGGTAGATTTCTACGTGGAAATGTACATGGTAGATTTCATATTTCCCAGGTCCAACTCAGAAACAGGTATTCTTTAAACAGCTCTTCTGCACCTGAGAAATATCAAGACTCCATCAGAATTGTCCCGTTGTGCTTTCATCTCGTACTAGCCTGTAAGGAGCCTGCAAAAAGCTTTCCAGAAAACAAACATGTCCTGCTTTTCTACTCATCTCTTGTCCACAGTGATTCATGCTTTATTTACAGGTGTTGGTTATGTAAATATATTTTTGGCAATAATTATTCTTACAAGGCAGGAGTCTGTTCTATATGTGGAGAGACTAACACTATGTCTATAACATCATGTTAACTTCAGGCAAGACTTTGACCTAGTTGTCCACATGTTCTTATCGCAGTTCTTGTCTGAAGTGAACCCATTGACTGTAAATGAACTCAGGCATTGGACACAAACAACAAATGATTAACTTTTGTTATGATGGTCAATTCACACACAACAAACCAGACAAGGATCTTCAACAAGCTTAAGCCCTGCTACCAAATGACAACTAAGTGTAGCTGTGAAGATCTCAGACTTGTAAACTTCAAGAGGCAAGGAGCAAGGGAAGGCCTGGCAAACATTTTGGTATCCTCAACATAGAAAGGACATGGAACTGTTGGAACAAGTCCAGAGGAGGGCCACAAGGGTGATCAGGGGACTGGAGCATCTCCCATACAAAGACAGGCTGAGAAAGTAGGGGCTGTTCAGCCTGGAGAAGAGAAGGCTGCGTGGAAACCTCCCAGCAGCCTTGCAGTATCTGAAGGGGGCCTATAGGGATGCTGGGGAGGGACTCTTCATTAGGGACTGTAGTGACAGGACAAGGGGTAACGGGTTCAAACTTAAACAGGGGAAGTTTAGACTGGATATAAGGAGGAAGCTCTTTCCTGTTAGGGTGGCGAGGCACTGGAATGGGCTGCCCAGGGAGGTTGTGAGGGCTCCATCCCTGATGGTGTTCAGGCTGGGGTTGGACAGAGACTTGGGTGACATGGTTTAGTGTGAGGTGTCCCTGCCCATGGCAGGGGGGTTGGAACTGAATGATCTTAAGATCATTTCCAACCCTAACTGTTCTATGATTGTATGATTCTAAGTTTAGGGAAGAAGTTAGTGAAAACATGCTGGACACTTCTTTGAAAGCAGGGATCAAAAGGCAACATAGTAAAAATTATGTAGCAGATGAGTGATCTGAAGGACTCCTTGGTGCAGATGTCATGGAGGCTAAAGGTTTACTAGGTTTTCAGAAACAGCTAGATGAATGTGAACATTCAGGGCAAGTTATGAGGAATATAACATTCTTGTGCTTTGTAGAATAAGCCAACTGTAACAAAGAGTTCTCTTCAATTTACTATTGCCTTTTGCTGTTAAAGCAAAGCTGGTTACTTTCTGTTCTGCTTATTCCTTTACTGCATTCCTTTTCTTTGGCATACAATACATCAATCAAGACCTGAAATTCTGTGTGATTTCCATGGAGTCCCAGATGAACTGTGACCTCTTGAGTAATGAAGCTATATAATCTTAACTGGAGAGTCCTATGTTAAGACCAGAACCTATATTATAAATAACATTTATTTCCCCAGCATTGTGAAATGTTTCAATATTTTTTTTTTTATACTGAGCTAATGTTTCAGAGAGCTCCTGAGTATAAGTACTTGATATTCTTACATAGCACTAATTGAAAGCACAATGACTTTTGCTGTTAAGAAAAAAAAAAATACTGGAAAATTTCCAGAATGTCAGTCTTATTCCAACAGGAGAATTTATTGAATGGATCATGTCATCATGCAGTTTTGTGCCCTCTATTTCTGCAAAATTTGCATGAATTTAAAATAAATCCTTTTTTGAAAGTCTAATCAAATGTAAAAACTGTCATCAGGATCATTCTTGAGGAAATTGGTGGCCTGTGGGGAACCAGAATAAAAATCAGGATTTATTTTTTAAAGTTTTAACCTGTGTAGGTCTTGATGTCTTCAGGCATGGCATGCTTATTCTGTTCCTTGGTTGCAGTGATTGTGCCTTCCTCTCCTAGAAAGATCATAGAATCATAGAATAGGTAGGGTTGGAAAGGCCCTTAAGATCTGATGGAACAGCTGTTATGGGGCTCCTGTGACCTACCAGTGCAATAATACACTTCTTGAGTTGCAAACCAGATACTGACCTGATCAGATAATGTTGTAAGCCATTTAGAAATGCAGACAGAACAATTTCCACCCTGACTCTTCAATGAAAGCACACCAAACCCTAGCTATTTGAATGGAACGTAGAAGCATAGAATAGATTGGGTTGGAGGGACCTTCAAAGATCATCTCCAACTGTATCAAAGTGCTCAGAACCATATCCAGCATGGCACTGAATGTCTCCAGGGATGGAATATTTACCACCTCTCTGGGAAACCCATTCCAGTGTTTTACCACTCTCATTGTAAAAAATTTCATTCTCCTGGCTAGCCTGAGGAACATGAAGGACTCTTGCTCTTTTATTCTATGTTTCCATCTCTGGATGACTCAGAGGCCCCATTATCCCTGGTGTCCTATGACTTTTCCATACCAACACAGTATCGCTGGGTCTTACATGATCTAGAAGCGTAGATACTGCTGCTAGCTCGGCTACAGGAACAGTGAAAACATTCTGTCATACTAATGCACTGTTTTAAACTTTTCAGGTGATGATACTAATCATGTCGTACTAGACATGTCTGAAACAGAGCCAAGGATTTGCATGCTGTTTCTGAGAAATTCTCAAAAGCAAAGGTCTTAATTCCATAGCAGTAATTCTATAGTACTCTTTAGGGGGAGTGGGATTTTAATATGTAGGATAAGGCATGTTGGGTAAAACAAACTATCCCAAAGTTCATTTTCTCTGTCTGAAGTGAGTATGAAGGCCTTGTTTTAGCTCTTGTTCAGCAGTTTCTAGACAGTTGAAACTGTTACTGGGTTGCCATTAAGTTAATGGGAGTTTTGTTTAGCTTGAAAAGGGCACAGAGTCTGGCCTATGAAAACCCTGCGGCTTGGTCCTGTTCTTTGGATGCAGAACATAGGCTGAGTATATGCATCTATCAATCTTTTTCCAGAGAACTGGTAGGGCTCGTTGTTCTCCTTTAAAACACAACTACAAGCAAAGCAGGACATGCCTTTTATGTAAGAAATAACTAATAATTTCACCCAGAAAGGAGGAGAGCCACTAAAATAAAAGTATTTTTATCTATAACATGTTGGGACTACACAAGCTCAGAGCTCTGTTATGTTTTGCTTAGGTTTTTGTTCTTAAATTTTTTTGTTGTTGTTGTTCTGAAGTTCTTAAATAAACAATTTCTCCAGGCGTTTGTATAGTGTATAATTAAAACTTACAGGATTCAGACGGCTATTGGGAGAAGCAGGTAAAGGAAGCCTCAAGATATCGTTCTTAATGTTCCAGCACCAAAAATCAGAGCCTCTAGTTGAATGAAAAGTTTCCTTATTGCCTACGAGTAGTTTCTGTAATTGGCAAAATTGCCTGTTATTGTTTGAGTGTGTCTGGATCTCCTGTGGTAGGTTTTATATATTTGAGAATTGACTGGAAAAAAAAGCAGTGGCTTTCCCAAGTCACTGTTTCATTCACACAGACTGAGCTGTAGGTATGAGATTAACAGGGTCTGACATGAATGGAGCCCCTTCTCTCTCAGGCCTATTGGAAAACAAAACACATACCGGCATACATTTGAGCAACTGTGAGTTGACTTTGGAGAGCACTGGTATTTTTACACGATAACAGTCCATTGGATTCCCTCATAAGTCTTTCAGTTCTTCATTACATAAGGACTTTTCCTGAACTGCAGAGCAGAGAGCAGCATGTATGTAATCCCTGTTTCACACTAATGCATCACATGTGCTTTGGATTTCAAACATCAATATTTGTAGGAACATACAGTAGGGCTCTTTCTATGAGTAGAGGTTGGACTCTCACACTTACCACCCTTCATGGACTCTCCATAATTCACTGAACATGGGCTTTGCTTTTCTTTATTTTATTCTTGTACTTGAAAATTGCTCCTGTACATTTAAGTATTGTAGAGCCCTCCAGTAGCAATGCAGAGAACTACAACGTGACATTTACAAAAAGAATCTTTCTTGTAGCTGAACACCACTGGACAGTTTTTATTTATCTCCTAAGATAGTTGTTTTAATTTATCTTACTGGCTAGGTTTCCTTCAAATGTAAATCAGTACATCTGTACCAATTTCAGTGGTAACATTGATTTACAGCAGAGAAAGGGTCAATCCAATCTCATTCCTGCCATACCTGTAGACAGTGAAATCTGCAACAATAGTTTTAGGGATGCCCTTTATTAACTGGTTAATATGTCTAGAATAGTTTCTGTGGCCTGATCCTGTAACATTACAGAGGGAATTAACAAATGCTCTTATTAATTATAGGAGGCCATGGTGCAGAAAGAATTCCCAGGCCTGCATGCCCAAAAGAAGGGTGTTGTAATCCCTAAATGTAAGTACTAGGTCCTCTTGATGGAATCTAGAATTTAGTGCTAAGTAGCAAAGTTCCTGATACCTGGTAGGCCAAAGTAGGTGTCTCAGAATGGGAATCAAAGCAACCAATGCTGAGAGCAGGAAGCCATGTAGAGTAACCAGTTGGAAGTGTTAAGCACAGAGCCCTCTCTGGAACAGAGGTTTGCATTCTAGATGTTTCTTCCATCCATTCAGGGTCCAGTGTCATCACTCATCTGCTGACTATAGGCACCTATCAGTCTTTTTCCAGAGAACCAGTAGGGCTCATTGTTCTCTTTTAAACCCAACTACAAATAAAGCAGGACATGCCTTTTATGTAAGAACAGAGTAGCTAGAAATTTCACCTAGAAAGGAGGAGAGCTGAGTTCTGTGCCCCCTCACACCCTGCTGAAGTCTGAGGGAGCTCAGCATATCAGTTAATAATGAAGCTATGTAGTAGTGTGAGAGAGAGTCACTTTTGATGTCTGCAGAAGCTTTCCCATTGCATTAAGACTTCACCAAACATCTAAGTGTGATCAATTGAGCTATAAAAGGACTATATTCTTCTTTTAGTAACACCATGGCAAAACTATTCATATTAGTACAATTGCACAGCAGATGTTGGCCTTGCATGTCTCAATTATTTCACCTGCTTTGGTTGCAGGCTTCAAAGATCTCAACAGAAGAAAATGTCCTGTTTCTAAATATGCTGTTTGCATTTATCCACAATTAATCTGCAAAGAAATAATGAAAACCTAGAAAGTAGCATTCTCAGAGAGAATTACACTCATTTTCTTTTGCATGCTCACAATGAAATGCTTGTGACTGCTCATAAGAGCAGACAGCTTCTGTTAGCTGCCTTTCCCCTGCTGAGTTAAACAGAAAGAAAAATGTTAATGGTCAGAGCTTGTCAGCAGTACATTGCCATTCACGTTTAGTCACACTTCACTATTTTTTTGCATAGTTGTTAGGATACAGATATTTCTGGGGTCAAAAGGGGAGTGGATTCATCCCTCTGGAAACATTATTAAAGTTTCAGCTCGTTCAAGACGTGCTATACACTTGAAAATTAGTTCACTGACTAATCAATGGTAATGATGGGCAATGTGAGAAATGCCTATAATTTCTGATTTATCTGCACATAATATTTTCTACTTCTTTTATAAAGGTATATTTCTACTGTAGCATAGTTAATATGTTCTATTTTGCTTTAGAAATACTGATAAATATATAGGAAAAGATATAAGTGGACCTGAAAGCAGACAAAACTTAGTAATAGGATCCAATAGATCTGAGTTTAATTCCATTCCTTCAGTGACAGTGGATAATTCACTTGGTCTTCCTGTGCCTGGATGTAAAATAAAGTGAATTCTTCTTTCCACTGTGCATCTTGTGTATTTGAACTGCAGGATTTTGGAAGCAGAGAAAATTTCTTGCTATGTCCTCAGAAGGCAACTTGGTGGGACCACATACATTGTCTGATTTTTTATTTGTTATGTGGAGGAAAAAGTGATTAGTCAGAACTGAGTGAACATCATTCTGTAAGTCTAACTCACAGTCTTAGACTCTTCAGCTGAGGACAAGATTTGCTTTTCTCTATACGTCCAGCTTCTACTGGCATCTCTGCTAAAGCAGTTTCCTTCTTACTCTGTTTCAAATTTGGCATGAGTGGGCTGTAGGCAGTTGATAATGTGATCAGATTTGAAGTTATTCGAACAAGCTGTTTCAAAGCACAGGGTGTGGTGAGGGGTGAGAGAAATGCATTTTATGAAATTTCTTCAGTGGGTTTTTTTTCCCCCCTTTGCTCTGGCCTATCGGTCAAACAGACTGAGCTAGAGATGTTAAGAGTGCTATGTATAATCTGATAGGCTGTACTACATGGACCTTAATAGGCTGTTGAACAAAATAGAGTCTTCAGCCTGTTGAAAAGTATGTTTGGAAAGTGATTGAGTTAGGAATTTTGGAATAGCATGTCAGAATCCAGCATATTCCTAGGAGGGCAACCAATTCTGGTGTTTCTGTGCAAGTTCATTAGGCAGCTGGTTCAGTCAAAGAGGTTGCAAGCAGCACAGTCAGGAATGTAGCAGAGAGTATATGGCAGAGATGATGAGGATGATCTTTCTAAGGCACTCAGAGGTTCAACAAACAAAATGGAACTTTACTTGAGTGTGTTTGACCAGGAAAATACATAGTGTTGTCAAATTGCCAAATCAGAAACTGAACCCCCAAATCAGGAAATTGGCTTTCTTTTACAACAAAAAGAGCTATAGAGCTTTTGAGCACAAGAAGTTTGGAGCATCATGTAATTCTGAAAGTAATGTTTTTTCCTCCTGCAAGAGTTAGAAAAAAAACACTCAGACTTGTAAGTCCTGTGCTGTATGTGATTTTGGTGGTGTTTCATGGCCCAATGTGAGACGCAGCAGTGACATACACCTGAAATTGTAGTGTGCTTTTAAAGATACCTCATGATATTACCACTGCTGCTCTGAAGTAAAACAGCCTTTTGGAGTCTAAATTGCTCCTGATGTTAGACAGATACGCCATCTCCCAGTTTTCTCTTGTCATGAGTGGGAGAGGCAAGGTGTGCGTTAATATGGTCTCAGAGCCTAGCACCAGTGTGGGTTCTTTGTCCTCTTATAAAGAAAGAAAAAGAGATAGGGACTGGATTTTAGACCCAAACTTCTATATGCAGAAATGCAATATGAACACAAATACTAAAAAGATGACCAGCAGGTCAAAGGAGGTGATCCTGCCCTTCTACTCTGCTATCGTGAGACCTCACCTGGAGTATGGTGTCCTCAACATAAAAAGGACATGGAGCTGTTGGAGCAAGTCCAGAGGAGAGCCACGAAGATGATCAGGGGACTGGAGCATCTCCCATACAAAGACAGGCTGAGAAAGTAGGGGCTGTTCAGCCTGGAGAAGAGAAGGCTGTGTGGAGACCTCATAGCAGCCTTGCAGTATCTGAAGGGGGCCTATAGGGATGCTGGGGATGGACTCTTCATTGGGGACTGTAGTGACAGGACAAGGGGTAACAGGTTAAAACTTAAACAGGAGAGGTTTAGTTTGGATATAAGGAAGAAATTCTTTCCTGTTAGGGTGGTGAGGCACTGGAATGGTTTGCCCAGGGAGGTTGTGAATGCTCCATCCCTGGCAGAAGGCCAGGTTGGATGAAGCCTTGGGTGTCATGGTTTAGTGTGAGGTGTCCCTGCTTATGGCAGGGGTGTTGGAACTAGATGATCTTAAGGTCCTTTGTAACCCTAACTATTCTATGATCCTATGATTGTATAAACATTTGCCCCATAGTAACTGGTACTAAAGGAATACAAAAATGTAGCTTTTCCTATCTCAGAGTAACCAGTGTCTAAAGTCATAATTTTCCCCATATATCTGAATCCAAACCATTTCAATATATGTGAAATAACTTTAATATCAGCAACAGCTGTTTATTATTGAATTGTTTTGTGAGCTTCTAGAATACAGTAAGTGGTAGGGGGTGAGATACTCAAATTACTTATCCAGTTTTGAATTGTACAAATAAAATGAAGAGTCAGTGAGGTGATACTTCATTGAACTGTATTGATCTTAACTGTAAGTCTAACAAAAGACCATTTAATAAAGGTGGTGTGAAGCAGGGTTCCTCCATCTCCAGACTACTGTGTACAAAGCCTCTTCACAGCACTTAATAGAGCAAGCTGCTTGGCACTTCAGGCAGGTTTACCCTGGCCATCATACTCTCTGGCCTCTGTTTTGCACCTTCTGCCTGTAAGCCATTTCATAAGCAATATGAAAAAAACTTTAGTTTTCCTGTCCACCTAAGGTTGAGTGAGCCAGTGTAGGAATGATAAAACTCCTCCCCGTTCTTTCTGAAGGAGATATGAATCCAGTGTTTTAGTGCAGAATAACCTAGAAAGAAACAGTGCACTTAATTTTTATAAAGAAACATAAAAAGGGATTTTTTCTTGAGAAAACTTTTGCAGTTGAAAGAGTTGTTTTATACTTTCTGATTTAAATCTCTGCTTGCTGCCAGGATATGGTCATAGTAATGGCAAATAGGACAAGAGAAGTTAATTACTTCTGTTTGTAGACTTCACGAACCTCCACTGAAATATCTGAGGCTGAGCAGCAAATAAGAATTCCAGTTTTTAAAAATAGATGAGGTATTTCAAATTCTGTTTCTGTGGTGCATTACCATGCAAATGAAACAAATGAAACAGCAGATCAGAAAAACCTTACCAAGGACTTGTGAGACCAAAGTTCACATCCTTGATGCATTTGTCCTAGAGGAGAAACTCCTGTGTCATTTTTCTTTATGCATGTGACTACCCTGTTACAGAACGTTACCTGTGCTAGAAGCTGCTTTCACAGTTTGACCAGAAATTCTTCCCTGGACCTGAACTTCCTGCTTGAATTTTCACCTCAACCACTGCACTGCATGAGGATGAATCTGTAACTCCCAACAAAATGTAACAGAAATGTATTGACCACCTCAAAGTGGGACTAGTCCTTGTACTGATTCATTCAAGGGTATAGTGTCTCTTTTTCCAGTCCTTTGCAGTTTGAAAAGAATGATTGAAAGTTTTGAGCATCTGCTGTAAATTGAGAGACTTAAGAAGCTCAAAATTTTAATCTTACCAATGAGAGAGTGAGGTTTGTGTTTTAATCTGTTAATAAAAAAATATTTTAGCAGTTATATAAACAGAATGTAATTCACTAATACAGTAACTTGCCAGAAGTGTGTTGGATTTTCTACCACTGGCAGGTAGTTGGAAAGACACCCACCATGACTTTAAAAGGTACACATCAGATTAACCATGTGCTATAGCATTGTTGCATAAATCATTGTGCGGATTTGTGTAGGTGATTCTAGTAGTCCCATATGGTTTTAAAGTTTACCTGTCTGTGAACCAAGAGGTGCTTTGGATAATACAAGATTACATATCCTGTAGGACTCTGCCTCTCTGTTTGCCCCATACCCCAGAACTTCCCTTAAGGTTGCTGTTCATGAGATTAATTATTTGTGCTTATTCCTACCTGGCATTTGTGTTCTACAAACAAAATATATATACCCAAGGATGTCCTGCCAGAGTGCATAATGTACCTTGCTAAAGCTCTGGGTAAGGAGGATTCCGGATATGCTGTTGTTCTGTGTGTCACTGGCCACACGAATCATGTGCCTTGAACCACTTACGAAACAGAAAGCTTAAGGATGGACTTTCTTCCGCTATTGCTATAGCAGTCACTTGATGTATATGGAGCTTGAGGTAGGCTTTGGATTTAATGCCCACACAATTCAGGTATGCTGGGAGCAGGGTTTTGGTGTATATTTCCTGAGGGGTTTTGACTCTCTTTATTTGTTGTTGTTTTACATGCTCATTGGAGATGCTGAAGTCTGAATGAGGTAGGTTGACTGAGCATCTAGAAACTCTGTTTCATGATTTCTTGTGCCTGTAACCCCTGTTAATTGACAATGTCCCTTCTTCTGCCTTTCTGGTACCATGTAGTTCTGCCAAGCCACATTAACTCAGCCTTACTTCTCCTGGCCTGTGCCTCCCCTGGGGCACAAAGCCACATGTTCAGCTCCCAACACTGACAGATGAAGGTAAACACTTCAGGATAAGCAAGTCTAATGCTTGTTATTTGTACACCTAGGAAAAAATCAAAGTCAGCCATTCATCTCTCCCGTTCAGTAAACACAGAAGCTAACTAGGCTGCGCTGCATGTGGTTCCCCAGGGGATTGTTTCCATATGACTTCATGTGAGGATTTTTGTTGCTGATTTTGAAAATATTTTGAGATTGGATTGCAAATGTGATGTCCTCATTTACAGCCTTTCCTGAACCATAAATCAAGGGATATGTAATTAAATGAAACAGATAGTCAAAACCTTGACTAAGCTGTTTATTGAGCCTAGAAGGGAAAGGGATTCTGTGGTTTCACAGAGATCTTTACATAAAGATCCACTTATAAAATGCAGTTGTCAGTGTTCAGGTATGGCAGCATTAATGCATGATAACAGCTAGCACTGTATGCTGCTGGCTAAGGAACCCATTTGCCAAGTCAAAAACCTGTACTGCAGGACAGTAAGAAATTGCTCAACAGTTGCTCAACTCAAATAACTTGCTTAGGCCTATAAATTCTATAAATTTTTTTGTTGTTGTTGTTTTTTTCCATTAACCAAAACTAAAATCTGTTTTGTATCTCCTCTCGCCTCCCCACATTTTTTCTAACAACTATTGTAAAAGGGAAGATAATGGGTTTTTTAGAATCGCATGATGTGCTGAGTCTTTTAAGGTGCTTTAACATTTAATTTCATTTCATAAAATTACTTTTCAAGCAAAGGGCTGTTTCTACTTGAATGAAATTTTGAACGGGAGAAGAATGAAAATGTCAATCTTCTTGCTGGAAAGATTTCCAAATAGCTGTTCATGAAATGTTTCAGTTGGAAGCGGGCTGCACTTCAGGATTTTGACAAAAAGTTTCTCTGAAAAAAAATCATCATACATAAGGACCAAAAAGTTGGTGAGATTCATGTTTTTCATTTCTTATTTCTGAGTTAGTCTATATGAACTGGAAAACTTTCCCTTTCCTCCATCTACTCCTCACTCCTGTAACATAATCTGTGCAACCAGAACACCGTAGTAATGATGGTCACTCTTACAATGGATTAAGTTGTTTTTTTCAAGAGCTTAGTCTGTAATGGTGGAGTTTAGAACACAAGGTAAGAGGTCAGGGAATTGCCATTCTCCATGATTTAACCAATGGGGCACTTTGTTGGGTCTCTGCATGGTAGCGCATTACTCTCTGGAGGAGTGAGTGCTGCTGTATGTCCTGGGAATGCTGCGGCTGGCTCTCTCACTTTTTCTAGCTGCTGAAAACATCCACTGTATGCAGACTGATGAGCCCAGAGAGTACACAGGGAATCAGCAAGATCCATTCTATAAGTCAAGTCTGGGCACACCTTTTCCCATGTTATCTCCTGATGCTTGATTAACTGTGTGAGGCACTTAAATGACACTTCATTGTTTCCACCACACATTTCTGTACATACGTAGTTATATGTATACATGTTTGTTGTATTTACTATACAACTATTCATGTAAGCAAATAGGGTTTCCTGTGGTTATTCTGCCTCAGGGTGCTTTTTAACTTCTACCAGTCAAACTTCTTGAAGTCCAAATTATGTTCTTCACCTACTTTGCAGGTATGTTTTGAGCAGAATTGCTTAATATTGGGACAGTGCACCACGGGATTGGTGTCTTTCCCTTTCTTTGGTCCTTTCATATTCTTGGGCCATACTCATCTCATTGTTGCTTGTTGGAATCTGCTGGTAAGCAGTAAGTCACTACAGGTTTTTTCACCACTTCCTTCTATTTGCTGCTTCTTCCCAGTCAAATGAAAAAAATCTTAAAGGACCATCAGAGCAGCTGATGCATGCTAGGTGCCTGTCTGCTGCAGAAATTTCCCCATGTTCTGGCCATTTGACAGTATTGTCAGCTATGAACATTTGAAAAATCAAAGTAACCCTGGTGTAAGGGGATGTGCATCCTTTTGCATCTCAGGAAATCCACACTTTCATAGCTGCTGTTGCCACTGAGCTCAACCCTCTCCATAGCTTTGGATTTACACACCTCTTCAAGACGCAAACTTTACCAAGGTGACCAATCCAAAGTTTTATGTGCATTTGAGATAATGTATGCATGTATGTATTTCAATTGCAAGAATTTTGAAATGGGAGCTTATCTCTCAAGATGAGCTTTTCCAGGAAACACTTCAGGAATATAGTTGGTGCTTGGGATAGGAAGATGGGAGGTGTATACACAATGATTCCTCTCCTAAAGAGGCTGCAGCAGTGAAGGCAAAATCTTGCTCAGTGTCTCTGGGAGTGCTAGAACTCAACAGCTGCTACTATCAGTGAACTGAAGGGATGTTTGGAGAGGTTATATTTTATCACTGGTTCCTCCACTAACAGTGATACATGGTTGAAGGTGAATGGAAGTTCTTCAGATTGAGATTGTATGGAAGGGTGTGGGAGAGCTGGTGGCTAAGCAAAGAAGTGGCAGCAGTGAGCTGCAGACACAAACTGTTCATTAAATTTTCCACTGGTATTAAAGTTATTTCAATCTGATTTTTAAAAGTGCAGTGGATGATAAAACACATTTAAAAATAGGGAGCAATTAAGCCTTCTTAATAATCAGTAGGGCCTTTTAAGCTTTATCTAATTATTAATGAAAGTTACCAGTTCTGTCTCTTCAGTGTTCCAGTCTAAAAAGCATGTAAGAATTAAAGTTAAAAATCCACTTACAAAATGTGTCTAGTTGGTAGAAACCAGAATGAAGCATGAGTTAACACTTAGGGCAGAGTTTTTTCTATGTACTGATTAAAGATGAAATATTGTCGGCATGTTTTTTTTTCCTAGAACCAAGCAAAAAGCTCCATCCAAGATAGAGATTTTGCAGTGTTTCTGTCCTGCTGATCTGTTGCTCTGTGATTAATTAGGATCTACTAGGCTACATGCTGCCTGACACAATGCACTGTTTATCTGTGCATACAAACAGTATTAGAGACTGGATAATAACTCATATTTAAAATACAGATAATATTATTTGGTCTCATTAAAGGCTTTTGCTGTAAGTTTAATTCATTTAAGTTTAATTTATTACAGATTCGAGCTTAGAAAATGAGATACTTAGATTACTAGAACCCATGGGTCTTCATGGGAATTATACATGCAAATTATTTCTTAGAAATGATGGAACTTATTTTTAATTTCCCCAAGGGTGGAATTTTATACAAGAATGAAATTGCTTATACACAGTCTTTTTCAAATACAAGCGACAAAGGCTAATATAAGATTTAAGTGCTACACAAAAGGCTGGCTTGAGGCTCTTTCTTCCCATTCCAGAAAATCATATTGAAATTTTTTTGAGTTCACCTTTCTAAAGAGAACAGTATGCTTGCAAATCAGTAAGACTACTTTCTCAAAGAAGTCAAGCAAAGCTTTTTAGGAGGAAAATTCATTTCAGGTTGTGCATTTTGTAAAGTTGAGACACCAGTAAGCCCCCAAGCCCTGTTCTTCATTAGCTAGTAGATATCAGACTGTGCACTTCATAGAACTATACATACATGTCTGGCAGGGAGTGACTTGTTTCACTTC
Organism: Agapornis roseicollis; assembly: GCA_002631895.1. Classification (NCBI taxonomy): domain Eukaryota; kingdom Metazoa; phylum Chordata; class Aves; order Psittaciformes; family Psittacidae; genus Agapornis; species Agapornis roseicollis. Next base: position 75,960 of record NDXB01022240.1, read on the forward strand.
ATGCATTTGCAATGCGTGTGTGGCACTGCAAAGCATCAGAGGCTTAACAATCTTGCTGTGATGACCACAGACAGGTAGGCAAGGGAAAGCATTCACTGGCTGTGCCTCAACTGGAGCTGAAAATGCAGCTAAGACTAGAAGAAGAACTGGTGCACAAAGCTCTTCAAGGATATATTCTGACTGGCTGCTTCTTTTTAAACATTGCCTTAAATCTAGATAGCACAGCTTTTATTTATCTCTTGTGGAGGGTTGGAGTATTAACAGGAAACCTCTGGTGTGAAATGAATCACCCTGAATAACCAGGAACTGCGCTAGAAATGTCTGTATCACAGAGGCTGTACAAAGAGTACTGGAGGCATGCCCCATTCCCACAGTCTTTCTGTACTTTGCAGAGGTTTTGAGTAAATACTTATAATTAAGCATATGCTGACAAGTTTTGCTGAACAGAGATTGGTTTAAGTAATACCTGTAAATGCTCTGTGAAACTTGAGCCTCTGTTCCAGACTGCACATGCTCAAAATAAATAGCAGTAATTTAAAAGGCTTTAAAGAATATGGGGAGGACAGGGGATAGAATTATTATGCCATATAAATATGTATCTTAGAAATAGATGAGGTTAGGGTTACTGGCCTCTAAATATCAGTAGGATGTCAGATGCCAAATAAGAAAGTGTGCACTTGGATTAGGAATGAAGAGTTATTTGGCTGTACAGCAGTCCTTTGGAAAAGGTCAGGAAAGTTTAAGTGTGTAAGGCTTTTTCAGGTGTTCTACAGGGGAAGCTTTCTGGAGTATCTAGTCCATACATTAGTCTCCTCATTTCTCTGATGTTTGTCAGACTGCAACACTTCTGTCTGGTGATTTGTTATCTTTGAACAGCATCTTAATAATGTAGGTAACTGTTAGGAAACTGTGTGCAGCCTGCCCAGCTTTTCTGTTTTCTTTAGGCTCACAGGAGAGGAGGAGTTAGGCTGCCCAAAGCCATGAGTGCATCATTGTACTTCACCAGCTGCATGTGCAGTGTCCCTGGAACTCATTCTTGGACTCCACTGGAGTCACTCCAGTTTTAGACCAACCTAAGATTAGGAATCAGGCTGTACAGCCCAGCAATTAGTGATTTCAGTTTGGCTCTGTCCTTTCCTTTTTAATAATTATGCCCAAAGTAACTAAGCCAAAAAGCTATTAGAAAAATATGTGATCAAATTTATTTTGTATTAATTTTGTGCATGTGTGGGTTTCTGTGGTTTAACTTTTTCATAGGTGGCAAGAAGCAGGAAGCACATGGATGTCTGGTACCATGTTCACATCAAGGGAGGGAAATGCCACAGATGGAGGAAGAAAGTCAGGAAGGGTGGAGAGAGAAACAAACCACATTCTGAACATCCACTGCCCAAAGGCCATGTAGTAAATTGGTGCAAATAATATTTGTTTGTTTGAAATGTCTTAATTTGGCTGAAAGTATGTAACCCTTAAGGTCATTTTGAAAAGTAGTGCTTTCAAAAGTAAAAAATGAGACTTTTTATTTTTTTAAGTCCAATCCAAAATGTTTCAAATGTCTTGATTTTTTTTTTCATCTGTACCTATTTCAGACTAAACATATTGCTGAATTTAATCCAAATTGTCAAATCTGGTTTTATTAACGGAAGTTCCTTCACATATCTCTTTGCAGTATTTAATAAAATCCCTGACATAAAATTTTCATGTGATTCCAGTTCACCATGGAACAAAGCATAACACAGCATAACATCTTTGGACCCTTGTGACCCCTAAGAAAACTACACAATAAACACAAGATTCCTGGTTTAGTTCTGTTTTCCCCTGCAGAGCTTAACCATTTTCATTGATAGCTATTATCATTAGCTGTCAGACAATATCTTACTCATTGAACCCTTTAGGGTCAATGCTAGGATCTTTAAGTGGGTCCGTGCTGCACAAATTTATAGCAAGAAGCTCCAGTCAGTGCATCTGTCTTTCCCTTACCACGAAAGAGGCAAGTTGCTGTGCACTGTTGATTCAGCTGGAGCTCCTGGGTGGCCCGTGTGCGGTTGGTAACAGGTAGAGGTATTGCAGACAAAATCATGGATTATTGTGCTATGACTGGTTCCAGGAAGAAAGGTATATCCTACCAGCCAGCTTGTGATACATAAAAAGTATTCTTGGCCACTGGTGCTGTTTTGGTGCTCAGAAATGGAGGGGAGACCAAGAAGATGCTGAAGTGGCAACACTTCAATAGAAAAGAATGTCTCACCAGCTGTTCCCCAAGTCTTTTTCTATTTTTCTCCTATTCTGGCTAGATCCCACTGCTTCTTATCCAAATGTTTATTTTTATCAGTTGATGATATCACAGTTTAATATCATTAATATCCATAGGAATGGACCAGATTAGGCTATTGTACTTAATGTGCTGCTTGCAGCAAAATCCACTGGTTTCTGATTTTATGTATAAAATATATGTAAATGGTGGATAAAGGCACTTCATACACCTTGCATTTCTGGTACGTAATCTACTCTAGTTAACCAAAGAAGTCCCCGTCACTACTGAACTTGAGGTTTTCATCATAGTACTATGTAAAAGCCTTGCTAAACTGAGGTCCTAAAAATCTTTCAAAATGTATCTGATCTGGAAAAGCCTCAGCCTGAATCAAGAACCAAATGCATTACTGTAAACTGCAAAACTTCTACCTGGCATAATCCCTGAAAGTGATTTCCAGAGTTTACACAAATACCTGCAGGCAGCAGGTAATACATTGCCCTTCAGTTTATCAGTGGAAGCATCAATTCACATGGTGTTACTTTTTCACCATATCTGAAACAAACAGATATCACCTCTATAGACACTCAGGTCATGCATTCCCAAATGTATACAGTGATATACTTTCATGGATCAATGTGTTCACACAGTATTCTGTATACCTACATATTCTTTAGGCTGAGTGCCATCCTTCAGATAGCTTCTGACATTTTCTCATAAGGAAAAGAGAAACACTCCTCATCTCTATGGCATCCTGCTTTAAGAAGACCAGGATACAGGTGGGCTGTGAAGTTTCACTGCAAGCTCACTATCTGATCCTGAAAATAATATCTAAAACATTGTTTGAAAAAGGGAAAGATTTCTTTTCCCCTGATTTCCACAAGTTTCCACTTTATTTATTACTCCAGCTGAAGACATAAGGAATCCAGAGAGAGCTAGTCCATTAGAGAAACAAAAGGTAAAGGATCCCATGTAGAACTTTATGACTGGAAGGATTTCCTGTCTTCTACATACTGAAATTCACTTACCTTGCTGCTTTTGTGGATCAAATGCAATGCACTAGGTGGACTCCCTTGTAAACCCTTTCTGTGTCAACTTCTTTCTGCTTTCTTGCATTGCTTGGGTCCTAGATCACAGTCCTAAGGGAGAAACAAATTTCATTTGATCAACCATGTCACCTTTGAGTTAAAGGATCATTAGCTGGGAAGTATGCTACTGGGGTAGTAGAGATGATCTCTGAGCTGACTCTGTGCAGTAGCTGGTTATATAACCTCCCTGCCTATAAAATTATTACGCATATGACCATAAAATTGTTGTGCTTGCAACACAATTGTGGTTTCTTCCCAGCTTTCCAGCAAGCACGTGTCCTTCCCTGTAGAAAAACATCCCATGGCCAGGCAAACACCTGCAGAATGTGGTCTCATTGTGTGGCACAGTCTCATGAAGCTGTTCTGTCCTTTAGAGGTGATGAGCTCTTCTAGGTTGATATCTGACAGCTGGTATCTATCACATCAGGCACTTGGATGTTACAGGATTCACTTGCAGGGTAGAACACTAAGAAAAAACACCTTTTCTTACTCCGTAATCTCATTGCATCTAATTGTACAGATGAAAGAGTGAGGAGTTAATATTCAACAGAAATCAGTGCTTAATTACAGCCTGCAGATACCAATAATCCAGATAGTCTAGAACAATAGAATGATGCATCTGTCAAAGGGAATAATTGATGTACTTCATTCTGAAAATGCTGAAGAAAACCTGCCAAGATAGGAGTCCCACCCTTCTCTCTCGTCCTTAGCTGGTAAAACAGCTCCCTCTACTGCAGCTATGTCAGAAGCCTCGTCTATAACAACCTGTGCTTCAGGTTCTTTGCCAATAGCATATTTGTGAGCTACTTTCAAAGCACCAGGTAGGTGTTTTCAAGGCCAGGTGAGGTGGTGAACGGGTAAAGGGAGGATTTTTTGTCTTTAGACGTGCAGCATATCCCAGTTATTAACAGGGGTTGCACAAGTCACCATGATCCTTCTTTTGTACAGGAAAATCTCAGTATCTCAATGCTTTGATCACAATAGTTAATGAAAAGCAGACAAATGTTTTCATCTACATACTGAAGAGATTTCTAAATTATTTTTATTTTTATTTTTTTTAGTCTGGGTAGAATATCTGAGATAAAGGCTTTAGGAAGCTGAAGCCTGTTCAAAATAGAAAGAAAATAATTACAAATGAGTCTGGTCTTGTAATCCAGAAAAGAGAAATTCAGTTTCTGACCATAAGCTGATTGCTTCATGTCTCTGGGATGGATTCAGTATTCTCTTGGGAAACACACATAGCATGGGAATAAAGCCTAATGACTGTAGACTGCTCAGAAGCCTTAGTGAATGTGACTTTGAGAAAAAGCAGGCCTACAACAACCCAATCTGGTGCCTCAGTGGTAAGACATTGATGACAAGTATTGGCTTGGTCCATTAAAAACCCCAAACCTTAACCATACTGTTGATTTAATATGATTGGATTTTCAAGAGCATTCACTGAAAGACTATGCAGACTTGAGTTTATTCTTTACCTGACCAGCATGCTAATTCTCTGGAATATGAAAATAGACATTAATTTTGAAACTGTCTTTAACCCTTAATGCTAATCTCCTTTGTCAGATTTATAGGAGAGCTTCAGAAAAATAGAGAGGAAATGTGTCCAGTGTCTGATTATTCCCACCCTTTAGTCACAATACCTTGTTATAAAACTAGCTGAAACATTAATAATTTAATTTCATTGCACAGTGAAATAAAAAGCTGAAAAAAATACACTGCATTATGATAATTCTGAAAAAAAAATGGGACTGTCATTGTTTCAATCAAAATGTTTCAGCATTCAGAAAGGAAAACATTTCATGTTTTTCCCTGTCTGATCTAATCTGAAATACTTTGTTGAAACTGCAGAGATCATGGGATCTGGAATACAAAAATACATATAACTGTATGGTGGCAGATAAATGCTTTGAAATATTTTGAGGCAGCTCAAAAAGAAATAGTCTGTACTTCTTACAGAAGAAAGTAAAAGAAAAAATTTATTTAAGTTTTCCTGACTCAAAGCTGATCACTTTTTAAAGACTTCCCAAAATATTGTTATGGAGTAGACATTGTCTTATGCTTTCTGGCTATGTCTTCAGCAAGGAAAAATGCCACTCCCACTCTCTTCCTGCTACCCTACCACACCTGTGATCAGTTATAATACTAGGCTTATACCTAGGCTCATTAGCAGCTGACTGAGGGGAATATCATTCTGCAGATGTGTTGGAGAGTGTTAAAAAGAAAGGATGGAAAGCCATAGATGAAATTCTGTGACTTCAATTTCTTGTGGGGTTGGAGATGTTCATGACAGAGACTGATAAAGGAGAAATAAACAAACCCCATGTGCTGCCTTGCTATGCCTCTTTCCATCAGCAGAGGTTCTGTGGGGATGCCCACTCCTTGTGTGAGTTCTGTAAGGAGCTGAAAACAGGCTTGTATCTAGAAGTTGGGACATCTTGTGTTCCTCACCTTTTAGTATGTCTAGGTGAACAGTATCACATGTACCTCTGGTTCTCACTAACAAATAGTTCCAAATCAGTTTCGCAGGAAATGGTCCTTCAAGCGCAGAGCATGGAAAGAGAAAGAGTGCAAGGAGACCAACTGTGCTAGTTCCTCTTACAGCCTGGCAACTAGTCATTAGAGATCCCTTCCCAAACACAACTTCTGAGGGAGGAAGAGACTGGATATAGCAGTAATTCCCTGTCACTCAAGCAGGATCACTGGGCCCAGGGCTGAACAGATCCATGAGGAGAGGAGAAGCGCAAAGAATCAAGGAGTCTTCAACATATCAGGACATCTATAGTGTTGTGTGAGTGTGTGAGAGGAAAAAGACAGAAAAGATAGTTGCAACCCCAGACACTAACAAAGCTTTGGAAAGAACAGATTTGAGTTGTCAATGCTGGGATGAAGCGGGAAGAGAAGAAAATGGATGTTGCTAAAGAACTTTAGAAGAAAAGACAGACAATGAGGAGCAGGGGAAAGTCTTTAAGTGGGGGGAAGGAAAAGGAGCCGACTGTGAAGTAGCTGGTTATACAACTTCCCTTCCTATAAAATTATTGTGCTTATAAGCATAAAATTGTTGTGCTTGCAATATATTTAGATTTCTTTTCAGCAGTCAAAACCTGAAGACTGTATGGGAAGAAAAGGAATAGGTAGTCTGAGAGGTTGAGAGAGAAAGATTAAAAAGGGGATCCCTCACAGAAGGAGCTGTATGAATATGCAATGCAGTCTTCTAATTCGATTTCCAGAGCAACTCAGTTTCCATACCAGCTCCAGCAGGCTGACTAAATGCAAATTATGTGCAGCTAGCTGAACCCCTCTGAGAACTTCCTAATCAATCAGGGGGCCTCATTTGGGCCTGTTAACTCAAGCTGTAACTCCACAACATTGCTGCACAGACACAAGTCCAGTGTGGGACAATCGTGAATAAAAGTCTTCGTTAAGTCTACAGTGAAGATTTACTGTGTCCATTTACAGACCATTTACTGCAACGTGGCAATAATCTCAACTGGAATTATGGGTTCCTAATGTAGTACAGAGAATATTTAAAGGAGGAAAATTAATGTTAGAGAGGGAGGAGGAATGAAATTATGCTTTTGTGGTCCTTGGTGCAAATAAATGGGTAATAACCTTGCACTTCTTTAGCTAGTGGTTTTGACATGGAGAGTGGCTAATGAAGCCTTATTTTCTGCTTGAACGCAAAGAATAGACTTGCTGTTGGGCTTGAAGAAGGTCATTCAGTGATGTTGGTGATTCATGGCAGCAGGACAGTGGTCTCCAGAGAGCGGTCATGAAATCTGAATTTGCTAACTGGAAATAATGATATTGTGGTGGAAGGCTCTCATCTGTTGCCAGAGAGTCTTAGCGGAAGCTTGTTCCAAACCATGTTTACCACAGATGTCTCCTTTCCTTTTCCTCACTAAGATCCCTTCCTGGCAAATGAAGATGAGAAGGATCATGCAATTTGCCACTTCTCATGTCCAAACAACAAAAATTTTGGAAATTCTGACTTTACCCAGAAGAGGCTTTAGGGGAAACAAATTAGCTCTGTTAACCTCAGTAGTGATTAAATGTCAATAAAAGTTTTATTCATGTGAAATAGAACTTACTGACAGATAGACTCATATTTGAACCTCTTCAACCTCTCCTGGAGTCCATGAGAGTTGGACTTGAGCTCCTTGCTCCTGCAGAGGCTGGGAGGTTGTGGAGACGTTGTGACAGACTGTGGGGACAGAACAATTAGGGGCTTGGAGGGCAGTGGGAGAAATGTGAGACTGAACGACAGTCTGCTCTGCAACTTTTACAAGATGTTCTAGCGTTTTACAAGATTTACTCAAGAACAATCAAATTCATGGTGCAAGACCTTCAAAAGCTTTGAAATGGGAACTGCTCACAATGTCCCATTTAGCTTGTTTTGATCACGATTGAAACCTAGCAAGAGGTTGCTGCCTCTGAAGTTCAAAGTGATTCAGAACAGAACCTGAGAAATATTCCTTTTGTTTCTCCAGTGCTTACTAATGCTTGCCATGCATGTCAGCATCTGGCATCTTTGTGATAATTCAGTTCTCATTAAAAAATAACTTAATAATTGTATCTTCTTTAGCAGTTATATGGACTTAGAAAGATTTGTTTCTGTTGTGGTTTGTTTGCTGTTTGGTTTGGTTTGTGTGGGGTTTGGTTTTTTGTTTGTTTGTTGGGGCTTTTTTTTTGGTTGTTTTGTTTTGTTTTTGTTTTTGTTTTTTTTTTCCATGGGACATGAGAGGGGTGGTTGGACAAAATTTATATTTTAAGGTCAAAAGAAGGAAGTTGGCTTTGTAAAGCAATGAGTTGGTACTCAGCAGAGCATACTTTGTGTCTCAGGTCTAGCAGATCCTTCTTCTCAGTGACCTGTAGCAAAGTATCTGGTGTTCTAACTCATAGACATAGGCTACAGAGATCATCACCCACTTCTGTCTTCTTCACTTCTGTCCCTTGGACTACCCGTTGAAGAGTCTTTACACCACTATATGAGTAGTTTAACTGATCCTGAAACAATTGCTGTATTGTTGCAAGTTAGTGCAATATACTGAGGAAACTCAAAATCTCTGTTGGCTTCCTTGATATAGCGAGCTATAATTTGTAGTTCAGGATGCTCATTTCTATCAGTTTAGCTGTCCATACAGTACATATGTCTGAGAAACAAATAAGTTTGACAACTTTGGCTCTTAATGTTTGTATTTTTGTGAGTCAAGACCATCAACAGAAATGCTCCCATCTTTCTAGGGCTTGTTGAAAGTCTTCAGCCTATATTTGACTGAGGAATATTTTTGTACCCCACTCTTTCATAACAGTATTGATTTTCAAGGAAGGCCAGGAGAAGTGCTGATGCAGAGTGTGTTATGCTTGTTTTACTTCCATCTCCCTGTATGGCAGTTTGGTCTGCTCATAGCTGACAAACTGAGACTGAAGCGTTAGTCCAGTTTCCTCATTTCTTAGAGATAACAGGGAGTAGTTGCACTTGTGTTCTCCCAAGTACAGAGATAGCAGGAAATTTTGTTATATTCTACAAGAAAATTAGCTATTTCTTAATATTTTCTCATCTTAGTGGAATGAAAAAGTGAAATCCAGAAAATCGCTAGTTGAAATAGAAAAAAGTAAGGTTTAATTTGTTGAAATGTTGTTTCAGTAGTTTAAAAACATAGCTTCACTTTGATCTTTAAAAATGCCTGAACTTCATGCATAGAAATCAAATTTCAAAGCAAAATTCCACATTGAGAAGAAAAATAAAATTAGAAAAATGTTAGTCAGACTTCCACATGTTTTGAGGTTTTCCCTCTCCAAGCACAGTTGTTTTCCAGCAAGGTTGCTTCAAGAAGAAAATATGAACAAACTTCAGAACATACCTGTTTTGTGCTCAAGACTGGAAAATTATAACAAGGCCAATCACAGTATATTCTTCTCCTCCTTTGTACATTGTTGTCTTCTCTTTGGCTATGGCCCTAGGAAATCAGGCTGAAGCCTATGTAAAACATCCAACAGAAGGCTGGGTGCTGTAGAGGGTGCAATAGCTTGAAGGGTTCAGAAAATCATCAGCTCATGTCCCAAAGCATGAAATTTGATTATCCTGTTTTTCTCAGACCACATCACTGTGGTTATGTCTAGCTGTTTAAAACTCCTGTCTCAGTGCTTTGCTCTGTGCCTCCCGCAGCTGTGAATGCTACCATCTGACTATGCTTTGCGTACAACGATCTCTCTTTAGATTTATGTCACGAGCTGCTGAATTTCATTGACAGCCCAGTACACATCTCATGAAATGGGGTGAAAGGATGGCAGGTTAATTTTCTTCTATGCAACTTCAGTTATTATTTTTTTACTGCAATGCTCCCCTTTTCTAGAATAAATAAGCAGAACCATGCTTTTTTCCTTTTTTACATCCCATATATGGACTGACCAAACTGGCTTACAGGGAAAAGTGAAAAGGCGAGTGAGGCATAGGATAGAATCATAGAATAGTTAGGGTTAAAAAGGACCTTAAGGCCATCCAATTCCAGCCCCCCTGCCATAAGCAGGGACACCTCACACTAAACCATGACACCCAAGGCTTCGTCCAGCCTGGCCTTGAACACTGCCAGGGATGGAGCATTCACAACTTCTCTGGGCAACCCATTCTGGTGCCTCACCACCCTTACAGTAAAGACCTTCTTCCTTATATCCAATCTAAACTTCCCCTGTTTAAGTTTCAATCCATTACCCCTTGTCCTATCACTACAGTCCCTAATGAAGAGTCCCTCCCCAGCATCCCTTTCAGCCCCCCCTTCAGATACTGGAAGGCTGCTATAAGGTCTCCATGCAGTCTTCTCTTCCCCAGGCTCAACAGCCCCAACTTTCTCAGCCTGTCTTCATACAGGAGGTGCTGCAGCACCCTGATCATCCTCGTGGCCCTCCTCTGGACTTGCTCCAACAGCTCCGTGTCCTTTTGATGTTGAGGACACCAGAACTGCACACAATACTCCAGGTGAGGTCTCACGATAGCAGAGTAGAGGGGCAGGATCACCTCCTTCGACCTGCTGGTCATGCTCCTTTTGATGCAGCCCAGGATACAGTTATGCAACCCAGGATACAGTTAAGCATAACAGGATACAGTTAAATGGATAATAGCTATCAGTTTCCTCCAGCTGAGTATGTATGAGTTCACTGAGGTCCATGGAGTTGTTTATGTTTTACAAACAGAGGACCTACCCAGGACTTTGTAGAAAGCAACGTGAGGTGATGGTAACCATGCTGCTTTGGACAAAAGCCAAGAGAACTTCACGCAGGAGTAAGTCAGCATCTGAGTGTTGTTAGCAAAGACTTGTCCAGTTCCCATTTGGAGAAGAACATGTGTTAGCCATAGCTTATAAAGCAAGAAATCCCAGATGCAAGTGAAACAGATCAGCACTTGCAAAACAAAGCTAGGAGGAAGAAGTGTGAAAAAGGAAGCCATGGTAGGAGTGTGTTATATTCTAACACCTGAATGTCTGGCTGCCTTCAATTACATAAACCATTTGACAGGAATGGAAAGTGCTTTTGAACATCAGTGAAACAATAACCACAAAGATTTTCAGGCACATGTTAGTGAACTTTGTACTGAAAGCAGTGAATGGAAGTACTGGGTGTGGAGAAATGAAAAGCAAGGACACTGAAAAAACAACTCCCCATCCTTCTCTGCCAGCATATACCTTACATGCTGGTCATTTTTTGGCATGACTGTCACCTTCTGAAGGCATTTGTACAGACTTCCCCTGCAGCATAGCCATCTCATAGCTTTTCTTCTTTCACACGAAGTGAGGTAATACTACAATGCCATGTAATACTGTACAAATTCCCATTGTACAGAGAACAGATACATTTTGAGCTTCATTCCAAGTGTGATGCAGCGAAAATTCATTGTTACAAAGCCTAACTTAGATGCAAGGTTATAAAATTGAATTACAGTCCTAAATTAGGTGATCAGACTCCCTGCACAATGCAAATAGAGCTAGATGTCTAAAAAACATAGTTTCTGTTCTCCTGTCAGATACTCAGCAGAACCTGTGAAGCTGCAGAGTAACACAAATGGAGGTCAAAACTGGGCTTTCTAAGGACTGCTGAACAGCTAGGTGTGAACTGGAGCAAGGCATCACTGGAGTATCAGGCAGCCCGGATCTGTGTGTTTCCTTGGTGTGATATTCCACCACACAGGTTGGAGAATGCTTAAGTGGTGAATCCTACAGTTGTGTCAGATTGTGCAACATTACCATGACATCCACTTTCATGAGATAAAAGCTGTATCATGCTTCTTGAAGGGCTTCTCAATTCTACTTCATATGTTCCATGCTATTTTTCTTAGTTTTCCTCATAATCTAGGTGTGGCTGGATCCAGACTTAGGCCCAGGCTTGGTCAACAATTTATGTCTACAGGGTTATATGTGCACAGTCACTCCTTTACATCACCTACCTAAGATTTCAAAGTTTAACATGCTATTAATCACTTACCGAGAATCTGTTGTAGCAAGGAATCTCTAAGGCTCAAGGAGCAGCCTTGAGAGGCATCTCTACTCAAGGGGAGATCCTGGCATGCAGCCCACTGCCATGCAAGAGGCCTCAATGAGGCCTGGACTGTTCACTGTTTATGGAGTAAGCTAATTGGCTCATAGTCATATTTGCATACTGACTACTGCAATTATGTGTTTTTTTCCTGAGTCAGGCCTTGACCAGCATTATGGTTAAGGGGGTGCACATTGCTCAGATTAGCCCTTGGCTATTGTGTTGTTATCTTTCTTCCCTGAATCCACTTTGATTTGGATACAGCTGTCATAACCAGATGCATCCATTGCCACCACTAGTGGTTATCAGTAAAGCAGAATTACCAGAAATACATAAAGGTCAGGATGAGAGCAAGAGCACACTGTCACACTTACAAATAGGTCAGTCAGAGATTTTCCAGAATCCCTCCTAATTTACACCCAACTGCTCTGATTTCACAGCCCAATGTCTATTCCTTCTTAATGATCTTTTTCTTCCTTCTCTTACCTGGTTTTAAATTTTCATACATCCAGTGCTACAGTGCTATTAGCATTTCTGTGTTCCTGCTTAAAACATGTTGAAGTTTTTTCTTCATATGTTTGTGAGATAAATACAATAATTGTTTATCCAGAGGAATCACATGAAGCTCTCCTTTATTGTTTTATTTTGGGATCTGCAATCTTTGTAGATTATACAGGTTGTGCTTAGTAGGAGGTATGGTCTGCCTGCATAAAAGCCCAGTGACCCTCCTTTGTTTTTCAACATGTTTCTCTTGGCATAATATCTCCTAAAGATGTGTTATTTATGTTCTTGTGTTCATAAGCCAAACCTATTTCTAGTCTATCCACTTGGGCAACTTGCTCATGGTCTGATTTTTCCTATGTACAGATTTTCAAAATCACTTTTTCATACAAAGGAAGAGAAGGAATGATGTTTTAAACCATTTTACATGTTGATCTAAGTGTAACGCTCAAGTTCATGCACACAGACTTACAGGGTGAGTTAGTAAATACTAAGGAGATGCATAGCTCTTTTTAAAATTACTGCACCTCCCCCCAACTACGTAAAAGGGCTAGTGTGTGTGTCTGAAGAAATCAAAATTATGCCAGAGCAGCAGGGTCCTCAAAGGGAAGGCAGTTCCACATGAAAGTTTAACTTTATTGTTATCAACTTAAAAGTGAAGCGAAGAGTTGAAGAGTTAGGGAGGTGTAAATTTGATTATACTCAGGGTGTGTGCTGTATAGCGCAGCATAGGCAAACTGGTCTGTCATCTTTTTCCTTCTCATGACCCATCATAAAGAGAGACTAACTATATTGCATTAAACAGTATTGCTTGTAAGAAAAAGTCTATCCCACAGTCTTGTTTCAGCATCAGGAGATTCTGTTGGGGATAGTAAAAGCATTCTTCAGTAGTAGCATGTGTGTCTTATGACAAAGAACAAGCTTGAATATGATGATGTTGTTCATCACAATCAGTAAACAAGACATTTGTTGTTAAGAAACTGCTTACCAGAACCTAAGCAGCACTCTGTAAATTTCAAGGAAATCAGTGGCTACACCAGCTTGACTTTTTCTAGGCTTTATGAGATTAGGTTACGAGCATGGAAACTCATGCATTGAGTATGCAATGGGAGAGCTTTCTTATTGTTCCTGGAACACAGCAGAAAAGCATGCTGAGAACTGGAAGAACAACTTAGCAATAAAAAAGGTGAATACAACAAATAGTTCCCAGGGTATGAGCTTTCAGCCAATGCAAATTAATTCCTTATCCCAACTGGTCTGCAAGTAATGAGTGATCCTCTAAATAACCAGAGTTTGGTTAAGACTTCAAGAACTGGAATCTCCCTGCAGTTGCAATCATATGACTGTGCTTTATCTCCAAAGTGCCTATCCTCAAAAAACCCTAGTAGCAGAGCCCTCATTAGTATGTTGTATTAGATTAGTTTGTGAAACTAGAAGGACAACAATGACCACAGAAAAATTAGCACCGTCTGCTGCAGTTTCCAGGTCGTTTTTGAACATTTCCTCTAGCACACTGAACAAGGTCCTGATATTGTTTGCTCATAAGGTCCAGTTAGATTCCATTCCAGCATGGAAGGCTGGCTTGGAGGAGGCATCACATTTAGACTTGATTCTGGAATTACAGCAGAATGCATCACTGGCAGAAATTGTTTGCCAAGATTTGGAGGGTGGAAGGACTAAGCAAAGAGATCCTGACATAAACAAGTGAAAAATCAGTGGTACTGACCAGAATTATGCTTATGAGTTAGCTGGCTGGAAAAGCCTGACATTTCTCTGGGCATGTCTAAATGGCGTGTTTGCTGCAGATAACCCCCGCTGCCACTGACTTGGCCACAAAACACAAGACTAGTGTTTTCCTTTGCATAAACTGTTCCTGAGCTTTTTTCCCAAGTATTGGAACATGCTTTTCAATGATACAGGTTGGCATGACTCCTTTTTCCATCTGTTTGGGGGAATGGGGCAGGGTGGAGTCAATATTTTCATTTCTAAAAATAAACATTCCAGTTACACAGCCAAAAAATGGGAAACCTTCACTCGACAATAGCATTTAGAGTTTCCATTTGCTTTGGCTTCCTCATCTAGATTCCTGTGTTGTAGAAGAGTATTTGCTATATGAGCAGTACAAATTTATGTGAACAAAAGCTTATCATGCCAATCCAGCCAGTCAGCAGAGATGGCACCCCCTAATGAGAACAAGATCCATTAGTTTAGAGAGCAAAGTGGTAGGAGGGGCCACTCTTCTTAGGACATCAAAAATCACAATGTGGAGAATCCAAAGAGCAGCAGTTCCCGAGGGCAGCCCCTGTAGGTCATCACAGATGTCTGCTTATTGCTTGTGCTTGCTTTTTTTTCATACATAGGCTGCTGCTTTGGAAAGTGTATGGAGTGGGATGATTGGCGGCACAATGACAATTGCAGTTGTGGGCGCTATCATCTGCCACCTACTGAACAGTAATTAATAAGGCCTGCCCTGAACAATACCGCTGGCTTGTTGAATGCTGACATGTGCAACAAATTCTAAAGGGAAGAGACACTCGGTCTGGGGTCCCACCCATCCCATCCCACTCCCCTCCTCCTCCTCTTCTCACCCTACTTAGAAGATTTTTTTTTTTCTTTTTCCTTTTTTCTTTTTTCTTTCTTCTTTTTTCTTTCTTTTTTCTTTTTTCTTTTTTCTTTTTTCTTTTTCTTTTTCTTTTTTCCTTTCTCTTTCCTTTCCTTTCATTTCCTTTTCTTTATTTTTTTTCCACAACAAAGGTTACAGTACATAAAAAATGCAAACCAGTTTGTCTCTTTGGTCTGTGTTTCAAACAATGCCATGGGCTTCATTGGTGTGGTATAATTAGAGCTCCATTCTGAATTCACAAAGAGTGGGGTTTGTTTATGTTGACACTTTGCAGCTATGAGAGTTTTGTATGTTGCTGAAAAATCACTGGTTGCTTTTCTTTGTAACTGCAACTTGCTTTGCTCAGTAATCACCTTCTCTGTAGTTTCTCACATAGTTTTCAAGTGTCATTTTATTACAGTTCTTCAAGAGACATTATCAGCCAGAAATAAAGGAAAATATTTATTCTTTTTAATCTGAGGGAATCATTATATTGCTGTTGGGTCAGAACATTCAGTGAGACTCACTATTTTTAAGTAGCAATTCATTAAATTGTGGTCACATTTTCAAGATAATGGCTATATGACACTGCCAGATCTGCATGCAGTTCAATTAATGCTCATCACACAATGGGGTAAATCGGGGGGAACTCTACCAAGCTGGGTGTGGTTATAATTTTGAGAGAGCCTAAAATGATGCTTCTACAACTGAACTTGATATTAAAATTCTAAAATCTGCTACAGCGTGTAAATCTAGATGAAATAAATCACTTATTAACATCTAACATCCCAAATAGACAAAGAATTTTATGGCTTTACAGATGTGAAACTCAGAACAGCATGAAGTGTGCATTTATCTTGCACAGTATTGTGCTACTGTCCTGTACAGATACCCCAAGCTAGTAACATTTGAGCAAACTTCAGAGACTGGAAGCAATAGAGCCATACAAAATTGGCATTCAGTTAAAATAACTGTCTTGCTGAGTGATAGTCTTCATAGCCAAATACAGTTCGATATCAGCCTGTGTTAATGAAAATATGACACTGCATCATTTAGAAGCACCAGCTTGCATGGTGGCAGCTGCATTTTATGGTGTAAACGCTCCCAGGGTCATACAGGCTACTGCTATACTGCCTGACAAAATGCAGAAGAGCAAGTATGTTAAATAAAGCACAGCCCCTTGACCTAACTACATTATGCACACTACTAGAACGTAGGGTCCTTGTATTTCAGCTCGGTGTGACATAGACACAAAGCAGGTCAAACCTAGGCTGCCTCTCTGCTCCATTAGTCCTTAGCAAACACAGTGGTGATGCTTTTCTAGACAGAATATAATGACTAACTTATCTTCTTACTGTCAAGTATACTTGAGCCTATGATGAGGATTAATGTAGTGCTGAATTTGTTTCCTCATCTTAGAGGAGTAGCCTTACTATAGGGAGATGGCTAAACACTTTGAAGAGAAAGTGAATTTAGACTTTAATGCAGGAAATTGTCCATATATCTGTCTGTAAAGGCAAAAGTGAGTGTGACTGGAATTAAATTTATATCTATTCTTAATCATGCTGCAATCATTACTTTCTATTAATTTAATCAGATGTATAAGGTATAATCTTATCAGATGAGTCCCATGAGATTATAGACAATGTGTGTTATTCCATAGCTGCTCTGTAGGATTTAGAAAAAGGTGCTATTGGCCCACTCCTGTGGAAGACAAAACTGGAAGGGAAGGAAGAGACTTTCCCCTTCTCCTGCCAAATATTTAGATAGGAATTAACTATCCTGAATTTGGCTACTTTGAATTAAAGTGAGAAAGTGAAGAGTATGTTTTATATACATATATGTATTTTCTTTTTTAGCAGTAGTGACTCATGACATCTGGAAACTTGGCACTTAATCCAGGTCTGGCAGTGTGCCCACTCTGTACATAGAAGGAGTAAGAAGCTTTTCAATTTCTCCAATCCAATTCATTATGCAGCAGTGCACAAGTTGTCACATGTGTGCTGTTAGGAAGTCTCAACACAGATGGAAATAGACTTTGTCACAAAATATGGGAATTCATTGCTGGTGATGCTGTGCTTCCCCACTTGGAGAATGATTAGCTGTCTTGAAGTTCATTTGCAAACTGATCAAAGGCGTGAAATGGGGTTTACTGGCTAATCTTGTTTATTCCCTCATGCCATTTGAAAAAAGCTGGAGGAAGATGAAAGGGTGAATATCTTTGAATACCACAGGTAAGAAAGGCCTTTTACTCTGAGATTTGTAAATTTGCATTTCACCAGAATAAAAAGCTACCTTCTTATAATTGCATTCTTGATTTGTACAGTGAACAGATTCAGCATAGCAAAAAAGCCCAACAAAACCCAGTGGTCAGGCACTACTCAGAGCAGTCACTGACTTTATAAAACATGGAAAATCCTTAGAAGTTGATTATGTCTCATGATATGCACATTTGTACAAATTGCTGGGCCTTTTTTTGCTCCTTTTTCTTATCTGAACAGTGCTAAGGACTTGCAACTTCCCTTGAGATCATTAAGGTGCTAATGGAATATAGGCTGGGTGGAAATCTCTGATTGGAACTTACAAGGTTAGTTCACCTCTGAAGACTGTATGTCTGGAAGAATAGGGAGAGGAGAAATTGAAGCCTTCGCAAAAAAAAGTGTTGCAGTGTCAGAGTACTATCTATCTCTCAACCTCTCTGCTAGCAATAAGAAAGGTGGTGCTGAGTGAAGCCATCTCACTGCCAGCTCATGTTCATTTTCTCATCGACCAACACCTCCAAGTCCTCCTCCACAGCGTTGCTCTGAATCTCTTCTCTGCCCAACCTGTAGCTGTGCTGGGAATGCTCTGACCCAGGTGTGGGACCTTGCTCTTGGCTTGGTTGAACTTCACGAGGTTGGCATTGGCTCACCTCTCACATGTGCCAAGGTCCCTCTGGATGCCATTCCTTCCCTCCAGCGGATCCACCGAACCACACAGCTTGGTGTCATTGGCAGACTTTGCTGAGGGCGCACTCAATGCCACTGTTCCTGTCAGCAACAAGGGTGTTGAACAAGACCAGTTCCAACACCAACCCCTAAGGGACATCTGTTCCTATCTGTCTATAGAGGGCTTCATCCATGCTGTCTTTCCTAAAGAGCCTATAAACTTCCATTCCAACACTCCAGAGTCATAGGAGCCATCTCACCATGTTTCTGTGATACCAAAATACACATATAGCAGAGATTCCAGAAACCTTTTCATACTAAGATAATAGTTCCTTTCCCTATTTGGTAGTACACAACGTTATCTGTTTGGTAGACACAACGTTATACCACCTGCCTGCATTTCACCCAAATGGATGCAAACTCCAGTCTTTCCATTCTGTTCTGTTTGAAACAACGTCTACATAAATGGATTCTGTGGCTACTCTTGGCAGCTTGGAAATGCTTGGTTCAAAGGGTCCCTTTTTTGTTAATAGTGATTCTTTTTCATGGCTGTCTCTATGGTCCCTAGTTCCAGCCGGAGTCTGAAACACAAGTACTCTGTTAATGCTCTACAGCACAAGCTGGGGTTTTCCAGCCCAGCCAGATGCTGGAAGTACTGGAAATCTTGCAAAAGATCCTGCATATGTCTGCCAGCTCAGTTGTTGCTTGGTTGTCTACAGCTGTGGGGGACTGGCTTTGATGGTCTGGATGCCCCCTACCAGGCCTATGTTTGCACGTTCAGATTAAGATGGTTTGGTTATGATCTAGAGACAGACAGACAACTTTTTGAGAAACTTTTCCAATTTTTACCCTACCCTGTCCACATAAGGTTAGTATTGGCAGGTTGCAATGTATCTTGAGAATAGTATGGCACAAAGCTGTAAAGGCCAAGGCTAGAGGCAGATTGTCACTTCAAGGGGAAACAGTGGCTGTGCGTTCTTTTTTTTTTATACTAAAATCACATTGAACTTTTTCAACCATTTTTCTGGGTGTAACTTTTTCGTGTGCCAGGCCCTTCATGCTGATCAATGTACTGAGGAGGCAGAATTCTTCATCTTTCCATGCCTGGCCTTTTACACTTGTAAAGGAGAAGGCTAATGATAACTCTGCATTGAGAGTTCAAGTACTTTATTTATCCCCACTGTTCTGAACACTTGCATAGATCAGTACACTGCTTGCAACACCAGCATGGTACACAAATGCTCCTGTTATTTCTTTATCACAACTTTATTTTTATTTGCATCTTTAACCAGCAATCTGTCAAGTATCAGGCTGCTGCTGCCTGTAAGGTGAAAAGATGTAACTGCTGGTTGGTTAAAGAACAGTAGGAATGAGTCAGTATGGACTAACAGCCATAGGCATCAGTAGTGCTAAATTCTCTTCTTATACATGTTAGGTCTACAACTTAGAGGAGAGAATTAAAAAGAGAAAACAAACATCTTACCATAACCCAAATCTAGGTGGGAACAGGGAAAAATTGTTTGTATCAACCCTCCTCCTGTCTCCCCACTTTCCTGCCGTCATTTTAGCACCATATAGACCCCAAATCTTTGGAGTGTCCCAGCTATTGGAATAAGATGTTGTTTCATGTCTGTTTTCCATCTGAGTCTGGAGGCAGAAATGCCATAATACCACAAAACAAGTCTCTTGCGTGCTACTTCTGATCACGGACAGGAATCTGGCCTGCCCCCCAGGAGGGCATAGCTGTGTTACAGGATTAGCAGGCACTCCCAGAGCTATGGGAAGTGTCAGGCAGTGTCAGGCCATGAACTCTCTACTTACTTGGTTACTGAGTATGTGCAAACTTTTCCAAGCAAATATATGCTGCACATGAGGGCTTTCTAAGCACAGAACCAGACCACCTTGCAGCAACTTCAGTGAGCAGATCTTGAAAAGTATTGTCCCAAATGCTTAACAAAGGTGTGTAGATCTGTCTTGGTTTAAACCCACGTGGTTTAAACACAGCTTGTTCACTCACTCAACCCCCTTTTTCTTGCCCTCCCCCTGCTCCTGGAGGGATGGGGAAGAGAAATCAAAAGAATGTAACTCCCACAGGTTGAGATAAGAACAGTCCAATAACTAAGGTATAACACAAATCACTGCTGCTACCACCAATTACAGTAATGTTAAAGGAAATAACAAGGGAAGAGAATACAGCATCTCACCACCTGCTGACCTATAACTTGCCCCACCCTGCCAGACCAAGCACTAACTGATACCTCCTCCAACCCCCAGCAGTGCACCAGCCCTTCTGGGTAACTCTCAGTTACATCCTGGGCATGACGTGCTCTGGTATGGAATACCTCTTTGGCCAGTTTGGGTCAGGTGTCCTGCCTCTGCTTCCTCCCAGCTTCCCCTCCTCCCTGGCAGAGCATGAGGCTCACAAAGTCCTTGGTCAGAGTAAACATCAGTATTATCAGCTTTGTTCCCAGGCTGCAAGTCAAAACACATCTGCACCAGCTACTAAGAAGGAGAAAAATTGACTGCTACTGCTAAACCCAGGACAAGATCTCAGCTGTTCTCAACTGTCTTACAATTTACAGCTCTCCTAGTATGTTGTCATTAAAGTCACAGACAAATATATTAACATATAGAAAAGGGCCCTTGCATAAAAATAAAAATGGCATTTATTAAAACATGTGCAAATCAGTTCAAGTTTCATGGAGTATGAAGATAAGTGAGTATGAAGATAAGTAAATATGTGTCAACGTTGGTTATGTTTGTTAAAGAGCATTCTTTGGGCTTCTGTATACAGCAGCAAAATCCCTCAGTATTTCTATCTTCCCTTACCCTGACAAAGTGCCCTCATTAAGGGATTAAAGATGTTATTGCAATACTATTCATAATATATACACTTTGCAGCTCCTCACATCTGTTTTTTGCACTATTTATCTAATCATCAAGACCCTCATTCATATTTGCCTTGGAGATAACAGGGCAGGATACCAAAGGATTCCTGTGCTGAGAGGAAATGACAAAGGGTTGGTGTAATGAACTAATTAAAGACTTCAAGGTCAGACTAGAGAAATCCAGAATTCTGTGGTGTGGGGAGACTCACAGGATATACAGCACTATCCCATTTTTAATGGCACAGGCACGATCAAAGCCACCTGATCCTTCCATCTCAACAAACATGCCTCTGCCACATCATCCAGCTTCTGATAAGTGGCTGGTGTTCTCAGCCACACAGACAGGCTTTACTTTTCATGTAAGGAATTACAAGGAAGCCAGGCAACTTGTTAGTCCAGAGAGCTTACTCTCACTAAGGCATTAACATCCTACATGTGAACAACTCAGACTTTGCTCTCCTCTTGCTGACCCGTCAGTTGTTTGACTGTCTTGGCTCAAAGAGCTCTGATGACAGAGTAAAATACTGTATGAAGTTGAAGACTATTCTTTTCAGTATGCACTTTCATAAATGCCTCCCCATAGCACTTGTACTGCTAATCTGTAGAGCAGAAAAATGTTTGCATATGTGATTTATGATAGAATTGGGCTCAGTGGCCTAGATCCCTGGTTGGTACCTAGGTTTCATTTCAAAATTTCTCAGAGAAAGAGAATTATAGAAATCTTCACTGCAGAACAATAAATATACCTTATAAGACAACACTTTCAAATTATTTCATGTATCTACTCACCCAGACACATGTATGTGCTGCATAAAACAGATTAAATGAATACAAATTATCAATGCAAAACTGATTAATACAGAAGTTGAAATTATCAAATAAGATTTCCCTTCCCTGAATACTTTTCAGGTGTTACTTACTTTGTTGAAGTCAGTACATAACAGTGAAATTCTTCCACTGGAAATACTGCATATAGTTCTATATGGCATCTAAATGTCACTTGTGAAACAAGAATTGAGTGAAACAGGAGGAAAGATGTACAAAGTGAGATTCAGACAATGAGAATCAGTGTAATAAAAAGCAATTACAGTGTGCTGTCTATTTTCAGGGCCAGTGTGATGGGAAATTTGATCAAAAATAGGAGCTTCTAGGCTGCTAAGCTTAATGAATTAGAGTCGTACTCAGAAGGGACGACTGTAGCAAACTCAGACTGTGAACTGACAGTGGGATACTTAAAACAAGTGCAAAGGACATTTCAGCTGTCTAAACATTGCCCAGTGTTTTGTAGAGATCTTTACAGAAAAAAGTTTTAAAGAGACATTTGAAGAATTTTAAGGTCATATGCTCTGCTTCTTCATCTGGCTAATGTCACTAGCAAATCAATTCTAAACAAATGACTGCTTAAGAATTGAGAAGACTTGCCAAAATCAAAGACATTCAGAGTTTAGAGCAAGATGGAGTTTCAGTGTGCAAGAGCAGTTTATCCAGCTCACAGGCTATTGCCACTTCTCTTTTTTTTTGGGGGCATCTCAGCTGTAGGGATAGTGCTGAGTCAGATTAAATGTATTGTTTGGCAGCCAAGTGCTTTCTTCTTTTCCTTGTCTCCAGGCATCATGGGACAAGGTCAGCACAGACAAATGTCAGTGACCAAATTAGAGGGAGCAGAATTATTACTGCTGCAGCTAACAGGAAAAAACAATCTGTTATCTCTGCAACGCCAAGTTCTTCCAACTGTTTGCAACCTATTGATCTGGGGTTCAACAAGGCCCAGTGGGACAACCAAAAGAATATCTGACAGAAGGGCATGAGATGGCTCCCCTTGAAAGTTGTGTCCCATAGCAGGGTAAGTCATACTATGAGACAGGATGTGTATTGGGCGACCAGAATTCTCACACTTTTTGCAATGTTACTGACAGTGCTCATTTGGAGAACACCAGCTGCTGCTCTCTCAACAGACGTAGTTGCAGTTAACCAAGAGATGTGCCTCCATAACTACCTATGAAGCTTTTCTACTTGGAAGGCTCCCATCTGTGCTTTAAGGCACTCAGAACACAAATCCATTTAGGGGGTTTGCAAGCTTCTGTCACTGTATCAACAGCTCAGTTTGGTTATGGATTTAGGGAGAACTAATAACATGAAAGTGGTAATCATAGACTTCTCTGACTTGGAAATACAGTAGGAACAACTGGAACTGGCTACATGCTAAAGCTTCAATGGAAAATTCCTTTTGAATTTGCTCTGAAGTTCTTCTTTCTTTCAGCTTATCTCCACTCTGCATCTTTTTTATTTATAGTAGTCTGAATCAAACATCCCTATTTGAACTCTGCTAAACTAAGACATTTGATAGTACAGATGAGAACAGCTATTCAGACATACTCCTGTTCCCTGATCAGTACATTCTGAAGTGTTTGCCACTGTTTTCCCTCAGAAAGTGAACTAACACAGTGGCATACTGAAAATTACCTTAATGCCAGGGTATGGAATGAGCTTATTTTAGCCAGAACTGGCTATTGTCCCAAACTAGAAACTCTGATTTTCAGGGAGGTGGACAAAAGAGACCTTGGGCTGGAACCTTGAGATGGGCTAGCAGAGTCCCACTGCAGTGGGTATTGCAGGTACTTTTCTACTTCTAAATTTCCTGTATGTTTCCTGTCATCCATGAACGGGGCCTCTGGAGATGGTTTACTTATGATATCACCATGGAAAAACATGTTCTGCTAATTCTAGTTTGATTTTGATTGTCACAAAAGAAAAATTGCACTGGGAATTTTACAGTTTTCAATGTGCCAAATGGCATGGCTAGTGGTTCAAAAGACCTGAATTCTGCACCTGCTTTTTCCCCTGGCTTCCCAGGTGATCATAAAGACAGTTTGCAAATTTCCTCTTTTTCTCTTTCCCCACCACTGAAGTAGGATCTTCTTTGTAAACCACTTCAAAATCTGTGGATGGGAATTATAAGATACTGGTTCAGAGTGGTGAGAATATTTTATTAGCAAAGAAGGTGACTTTTGTGTAGCCTTCTGTATCTGGACAGAGATTGAAACCTGATCAGAGATGTGATTAGTCCATCACACCCTGACAGATCCAAGGCATCATTAAAGGGTAGGAGGCAGCTTTCTTACAGTCTGTTATTATCTAGTGATCTGAGAAGACACAGTGACCAAAGTGAATGCGGTGATGAGCATCACACCCCACTGCCTGTCATAGTCACATGTTAATCAGGGTACAGTAATTTGTGAGAACATTAATAACTACACATCACTCTCTAGGGGACTGCAGTACATTATTTTACCTTCAACAATAACAGACCTTGTTATTGCAGAGAGGAGCTCCTGTCAGGGCAATCAAGGATGGCCACTTTTAATGAAGACAAATGATCTTGGGCAAGCCTTGATTTGGCTTAATGGCTCACTACTATGAAGCATGGATTTAATCAGAGCTCCAGCTTCTGTCACGCATGGGCCTTGAAGTCAGGTAATTGGAAGCAGGTGCTAAGTACAATTTAAATGAAATGTCTAGTTAATAAGGACAGTTTGAAACAAGCAATTTATACCCTTCCCCCAAGCCATAGCCATTTCAAGGATGTGAAGGCAGCCAGCTGTGCTCAGGAACCAAATGACTTAATTTTTCAGTGTTGCTTTTCTCACTCCCAACACTCTGTTCCTACTTTCAGCTTGCCAGATGTCCCAATTGGATGGACAACTAAGGGACTGTTTGAGCTCAGTATGCTTTGTTTTCTGCTGAAAGAGGCAGCTAAGCCAAAATCTAGACAGAGATATGGTCCAAAAGATTCTGGCTTTCAAACTTCTCAAAGTCCAGGTTGGGAATGAGAAGGAACAGAGTATCAGTGTTTCCCTAATACATTTATCATTGTTTACCCCTAAACTGTGGTTCTGAATGAGGGGATTTGACTCTCCAGGCCATTTTAGATGGCCACAACTGATATGTTGAAATTGGAGTACATATAACTCAGAATGCCTCTCATCCAAATTGAGGAGCATTCTGAAGAACACTGTGGTCCCTTTCCTACCTGCTAATGTGTTACATTTCCTTCCAAGAACATCATCATAGTTCATATTTTTATCTTTTTTCTCTTTGTTGGTGATGGGGCAGGAAGGAGAACAGAACTTGGGGGTAGCAGAAAGGAACTGCCTACAACCCATGATCTGTGTGTAATTGTCATTTGGAACCATATAGGAATTGTCAGCATCACTAAGTCCTGTTGTAAAGGAAAGTCTCCCAACATTTGAGTTTGTTTTGATTTTTGTTTGGTTTAGTGTGATTTTTTTGTCTCCTTGAAAACCTGGCTCAGTCATGTGCTTATGAAGTAAAAAGTTCTTGTAGCCAGGGAAGAAAATCTGAACATGTTACCTAAAGCAACAGCTACACTACCCCAACACCTCACTAAAAAAGAAATACTTATTTTTCACTTGCAGTCTTGAAGAAAGGCCTCTCATTTTCAGGCATTTGTTGCCAGCAATACTTAACCTATATAGGGAATATAGGGATTTATAGGAAGCTCAGTGAATTATCACTAATACATTTGTTATAGTCTAGATTTTCAAACATAAATCAAACAGAGAACAAACTGGGTTTTAAACCCTAATTTTCAGTTACTTAAAACAAGGGTCTAATAAATGGGCAGAAGCAAAATATGAGCAGTACTATTGGTACTACAGGATCTTCCTTATCCCTTTTAGGTTTTTCTAGCAGTTAAAAGGTAGTACATTCATAACAAAACCCAGATTTTACTTCTGTGGGAGAAAGTAATTAAGCACTGGCTGTGGAAATATTTTCCATTAGCAATTTTTCAAACACAGGCTGGAATACAACAATGCTTGTAGGGACTGCATGACTGGTACAAACCACAGACCTTCACTAAACAGGCATTTTTATGATCAGCTTCTGTGAAACTCATTTCTCAGTCAAGGAAGTACACACAGGCAAGGAAGGACCACTGGTGCAATTAAGGAGCCAGATATCTGTGTGCTTTCACAGGATAGCATATGTGCTGTTTACTTTGCAGTGGCACCAGGCACCAGATAGGGCTGCCTCACTACAGCAGGACCAAAGTTACTAAATCTGAGCCATGGTAGGTGCACCTATTTCTGGGAGCATGATGTGGCAGTGGTACTGGAAATTGATTTCTCTCCATTATTATCTTATTATAACAGGACCATTCAAGATTAGGTGCCCTTCAAGGAATCATTTTTAGAGAATCATAGAGTAGTTAGGGTTGGAAGGGACCTTAAGATCATCTTGTTCCAACCCCCCTGCCATAAGCAGGGACACCTCACACTAAACCATGTCACCCAATGCTTCATCCTGGCTCAAATTGTTTATTGAGATGCTTGGAAGCAGGAATTTTTTCGGGGGGCCTCTGCAGTTTTTGTCTAGATTTCAGGAAACCAAAGGGATTTTGGCTTTTCAGATCCATTTTGAAATTCATTGTTGATTTTTTTATTATTATTATTTTTGATTTTCATTCTTTTCCCTTCATCTGTTGGGGTTTTTTGTTTTTGTTTGGTTTGGTTTGGTTTGTTTTTTTTTTTATTTGGGGAAAATCTGACTGGCTATAATTAACAGATGAGAAATGGAACAATCTGTAGGAGGGAAATGGATCAAGAAAAGAGAAGTAAAATACAGGCTTTTTAGATTAGAAGCTAGCGTTCAACTGGTCAGAGTCCTGCTATCCTTCTGCTTTATGGCTTTAATTTCTTCCAATAGCCCCAAAGGTGGAATATTTCCCATTAGTTACAAAATAATTAAAAAGCAAAGCATTCAGAAGGCCCTTCAGGTCTACAGCAACATTGTGCTTGTGCATGTGATTGCAGCTCAGATAGCTGCAAAATAGCTGCCAGCTCTTAGAATTACTAAGTGTAGCTAAGTTGGGTACCAGAAGCAGTGGGCATTGAATAACACCAGCTCCACCAGAAACTGAACAAAGCTGGCTGCTGTGTGAGCAAATATGCTGTGTCAGTTGCAATCATGTCTCTCCATAGTGGAGGAGAAAAGCAGCGTTCTGTAAGTGGCAGAGGTTTGTGCTTCAATCCCGAAGTCACTTCCTATTCATGTGTGTATAAGGAGGGTTTGTCATGGGCATGCATGATGATAAATAATGATGGGAGGAGAAAAGAAGGGTAATTTGATTCTGTACCAGAAGGGGAAGGGTTGCAGTGTCCACCTTGCCTTTTGAATGTTGGCTGTTTCTGTGTACCTGTCAAAGTATGGTGTTTATGGCAGGAAGAGAAGCTATGATTCTGTCAGAAAATGAAGCATTGGAAAAGCTATGATACTGTATTTAGTCATTGGCTCATCTGAGGAAAAAGAGAAGTTCCCAGAAAAGGAGTTTGTGATAACTGTTTTATTGATGCAGAAAGAAACAGTGGAGGGAAAGTTCAGGCTGGGATTGTAGTTCCCCTCTCCTCAGGAAGTGGAATTGGGACCGTGTAATCATGAAGCACTGAATAGTTTGTGTGTGTTCTGTCCGCAGTCATAGAATTGTAGAATCATAGAATAGTTAGGGTTAAAAAGGACCTTAAGATCATCTAGTTCCAACCCCTCTGCCAGGGCAAGAACACCTCACTCTAAACCATGACACCCAAGGCTCTGTCCAACCTGGCCTTGAACACCAAAAGGGATGGAGCATTCGCAATCTCCCTGGGCAGCATACTCCAGTGCCTCACCACCCTGACTGGAAAGACCTTCTTCCTTATATCCAATCTAAACTTCCCCTGTTTAAGTTTCAACCCATTACCCCTTGTTCTGTCACTACAGTCCCTAATGAAGAGCCCCTCCCCAGCATCCCTGTAGGCCCCTTCAGATACTGGAAGGCTGCTATGAGGTCCCCACACAGCCTTCTCTTCTCCAGCCTGAACAGCCCCAACTCTCTCAGCCTGTCTTCATACGGGAGGTGCTGCAGTCCCCTGATCATCCTCATGGCCCTCCTCTGGACTTGTTCCAACAGCTCCATGTCCTTTTTATGTTGAGGACACCAGAACTGCACACAATGCTCCAGGTGAGGTCTCACGATAGCAGAGTAGAGGAGCAGGATCACCTCCTTCGACCTGCTGGTCACGGTCCTTTGGATGCAGCCCAGGATACAGTTGGATTTCTGGGCTGCAAGCGCACACTGAAGCTGGCTCATGTTCATGTTCTCAACGACCACCACCCCCAAGTCCTTCTCCACAGGGCTGCTCTGAATCTCTTCTTTGCCCAGCCTGTAGCTGTGCCTGGGATTGCTCCGACCCAGGCAGAGGACCTTGCACTTGGCATGGTTAAACTTCATGAGGTTGGCATCAGCCACCTCACAAGCGTGTCAAGGTCCCTGTGGATGCCATTCCTTCCCTCCATCGTATCCACTGAACCACACAGTTTGGTGTCATCGACAAACTTGCTGAGGGTGCACTCAATCCCACTGTCTATGTCAGTGACAAAGATGTTGAACAAGACTGGTCCCAACACCCAGTTTCCCCTTCTTGAAAATGGGGTTATATTTCCCCTTTTCCAGTCGTTGGACACTTCACCTGACTGCCATGATCTTTCAAATATGATAGACAGTGGCTTTGCAATTTCACTCACCAGCTCCTTCCGGACCCTTGGATGGATTTCATCAGGTCCTGTGGACTTGTGCACATTCAGATTCTTAAGATGGTCTTGAACCAGATCCTCTCCTACAGTGGGCCCAGGGTCTGCATTCTTACAGTTCCTGCATCTGACTTCCAAGACTTGGGTGGTGCAGTCACAGCATTCGGCATTGAATTCCAAGGCAAAGAAGTCATTGAGAACCTCAGCCTTCTCCAAATCCAGGGTAGCCAGTTCTCCTGGTAGCTTCTGGAGGGGGCCTACATTGTCCCGAGTCTGTCTTTTATTTGCTATGTACCTATAGGATCCCTTCTTGTTATCTTTAACATCCCTAGCCAAGTTTAATTCTAACTGGGCCTTAGCTTTCCTAACCTGGTCCCTAGCTTCCCTGTTTTAAAGATACGAGTAACTCTTAGATACAATTCACACCTTGACAATGAGGATATTCCAGTTCTAGTTTGGTAGCTATTTTGGTGGGCCAGGAGGAGAACCTAATACTGATAGTTGCAGTGAACAGGAGACAAGGCTAGCATTACGTGCTGAGTCACAGAAAGAACGCATAAGACCAGCTTCTGAGCTGAATCACCCTGAGACTGTTGTCAGCTTGTCAGGGTACCAAAGAGTGAGGCCAAATTGTGTTTATTCGTCTGCATGCCCCTGGCTGCTATACACAATGTAGAAAGCTGTATGCACTCTGTTCCCAGCTAGACAGGACAAACAGGCTTTGCTATTCTTATGGACAAGGATCTCGTCATTACAATGTAATCTTTGAGGGCTGGTGCAATATAAACCAACTTCGGTGCTTCCGTAGGAACAAGGTTGCAGAAATAAAGCAATACGCCAGAGGTTCGTTTATACTGATCA
This sequence comes from Agapornis roseicollis, assembly GCA_002631895.1. Taxonomy (NCBI): domain Eukaryota; kingdom Metazoa; phylum Chordata; class Aves; order Psittaciformes; family Psittacidae; genus Agapornis; species Agapornis roseicollis. Next base: position 105,185 of record NDXB01022240.1, read on the forward strand.
GGGTTCGCTTTCCCAGCTCTGCAAGTTGCTCACCATGAGGCCAAATCATTTTCTCTTAGTGTTTACTTCAGTGTCTGTAAAAAGCCCAGAATAATGCTACCAGCCTCTCAGAAGTGAAATGATTTGAAACCCTCCATGAAAGGTGCTATAGAAGTCCAAGCTGCCATAGTCAAGCCAGCCCAAACAATACCTTGTGGAATGTCTGCCTTTCATGTTTGTTCTGGGGCCATGGGGAACAATGTCTTTTCAGGACAATAAATGTCTGTGATTCATGGTGAATTCCCTTCCCTTCTCTCATTAAAATCCATTCACTTCCAGTTCAGCCTCTTCATTCTTAAACATACATCTTGGATATTTGTCAACTTCTATTCATTTTACTTAGTCTGTGCATCTAATCTCTTTGAGACTAAACATTTCCTCTCATGGCAGAGTCTTAAGAGTGCTATTCTGCCAATTGGGACGCATTGAGGATTGCTTCTTGGCAAGCTGGCTCATTCTTGGGTACACACATATTTGAGTATTGAGACCTTAGTATGTAGCATTCTGCAAAACTCAGAAGAGAACTACTGCCTTGAAAAGCAAGATGCTTACTGGCAAGTGTTTTTCAAGATAGGTAAGGAAAGTTGGCTTTTGTGCCCAGTTTAGCTCATGACTCTCGATGTAGGTTCCTCTGTAGCCTGGAAAGCAGTAGCACAAACTTCCTTCTTGTGCATAGTATTGTATCTCCTGCCTGCTCTGCTGTGTGTTTCAGGTAGGGGAGAGCAAAACTGTAATGTTCACTACTGGTAAATGAAAGGAGATTGACTCAGATTGAGCCATCCAACAGCAGAGAAATCATGGCAGCTTTGGCTCTGCTTATGTCATCCACTGTTTTATCCACTGACACAAGGAAAGGCCTGAACTCCTTATGTTTGCTGGTTTACCCTGTTCTCTTCAAAAAGGAAATCACTCAAGCAAGAGGCTTCTGCTGCCTCGACTCCAGAGATCCTTGAGAGCTTGGTGACATCTGGTGGGAATTTGAAGGATCACAAGTAATTTATAAAAACAAAAGTGTTTCCCTCCAACTAGCCGCAAAGATCGCTGTTGGTTCCATACTCCGAATAGCAAACATGACGTTATAATGGTGCATATTGGACACTGTATAATTTAGAGATCAAAGGGCTTAAAATACTGACGGGACATAACAGAGCTTAAATAGAAGGTATTTGGCACTGGGGTGCTGCAGGTATGTAAATACCATCTTTTTATCAGCTTAGTCAGAATATTGGTATAAAAAGCAAATTATGCAGGTTACATTTGTTCATCATGCAGGACCAAGCCCCTGACATATAACCAATTTCCATCATGTTTAAACTTTGCACAAAGCACTTATATGCCCTAGCCTGGGAAGTACCACTGTGGGTATGTTTAGCAACCCATTTGAGAGCGGTTGGATATGCATGCCCAAAGCTTGGATTAGGCACAGGTCTGAGAATTGGCACAAGACTTCAGAGGAGGGAAAGGTAGTGAAGATAATGTTTTATTCAGGCTAAATCTGCATGCACATGCATCGACAGACCTTAGGCCTTTAACATAACAGACTATATGTAATCTCTGGAGTTTAGTGTTAGGTATGCCCATTGTTTTAGGTTCCCTGACCAGCACTGGAGCAGGAAAATATTCTGCTAATGCAGAGGTGTTCATGGTACTATTGTGACATGCTGATAAACTGTTAAGTCCTAACCCAGAGGGAAAGCCATGTTCACCACCATGCTATACACATGGCATCTTCTGGGGAAGGAAGGTTCTTCACAAAGCACAGACAGGACTAAAGACAAAATCCCCACTGACAAAATCTCTAGTAGCTGTAATGGGGCACTTAGTTGAATGTTTTTGATTCTGTTCTGCAGAGAGCAGTGTTACATACATACATACATATCTGTGCACTCACAAGCAAGCACATTAGGTTGAGGAGTTAACACATGCAGTGAACACACACATAGGTTGAGGAGTGAATGGATGTCTTATCTTAGTGTAGATTATTCTGTGATTTGGCAGAGGGTGAGAGCAAATAAAAGAGGGCATTTCTCCAAGGAGTTAAAGAAAGGTATGAATTTAATGCACCTGCCTCATTTCCTGCATAATTTTTTGGCCTGCGTCGATCATCAGTCTGCTCCTCTGGCATTGTATTCTGGTGATACGTCCACATTAACAAGGATATCTTTCCCAATCCTGCCAGTTTTCTCCCAGCAAGTAGAAATCATGTGCATTTGTGATATGAGATAGATTGGAAATGGTTATGCTACCTGTTCCATAAGTCCCCAGAACCTGGAGGTAGCCTAGTTACACTTTGGATTATTCAAGGACAAAAAGCTGGGAATCAAAGTGCACAATTGGAAGTGGGGTTTACAAACCTGTTGCCCTATTAACTGAACAACTAAGGGGGGAGAACTGTTGACAGAATGGAGGGAAGAAAAGTTTTATTTACTGGATAGCTTTAATATATTTACTTTTTGGTGGTGTTCCCAGCTTATTCTGTGTCCTTCTCAGAGCTCCAAGGAGATAGCTGAGTTTCACCAGATGCTTTGGTAGAGTTCAAACCAGTGTTATGTAAGTCCCTGGAAAATTGAACCTGGCCCTTTGAGCCTTTAGAGTTTCTGCTGACAAAGGCTAACAGAAGACATAACCTAGCAGCCATCCACATTCTTAGTGAGGGATCTAAGTGAACGTTGCTGAGAAGTGCAGTAGGTGGAGAAGTCTCCATGAGATTGAAAGTCTCAGCAGGAGCTGGAATGGAGTACTCTGGAAGGAGTCTAGAGCAATGTTGCTCTGAAGGAGTTGAGCATTTGTATTGAGTTGAGAGATGTGGTCATCCCACTGCTCCTGGCATCCCAGGCATTATCTGGATTCTGATTATGGGAACAATTTTAGATCTTTTGATCTGAAATTGCTGTCAAGCAGAAAGAATGATGCTTAACCTGTTCTACATGGCTCAAGTTAGGTGATATTAACAGTACTCTCGCTGTGAAATAACCACTTTGTTCTTACTCACTGTTCAAATGATAGGTTAGCAGAATCCTCCTCTTTCCAGGGGACAGGCACATGCAACAAAAATATCTCTCAGTCGTGTGAACTGTTTCCCTTAATGAAGCAGCACAAATTTCCTAATAATGGAGAAAGGTGCTTGCTACTTGTATGTACCTCACACACAGTGGTGAAGAAGAATGTGTGATAACTGAAGAGAGCAGGCATGGAGAATGTTTTATGCTTTGTGCTGTCTTTTTCTTTGAGTACTTCCTCATCACTTCACAAACACTGCCTGTGAACCATGTATCTTCTCTAAGACGACAAAACAGTAGACAAGGAAAATGAGGCGGGATACTATTAAGGAATTTGTCTTACAGTGAATTATAGGTATGATGAAGAGATTAACCAAGAAGTTCTGGAGGAATATGTGCAATGCTATTTCAGGTTACATAAACAATTTTTTTATTTATCTACTGGAAGTCAAAATTCCCCAAAAGCCGTTCAATTATTTCAGTTTAGGATAAAAAAAAAAAAAAAGTCAAAAGTCAGAAAGCATTGTCTGTGTTCCTGTTGGATGCACAAATACAGGTTTTGCCAGGTTTCAATGGATAAAATAGGTGTGAGGTTGAGGCAGGACAGTTTAGTGAGAGACCAAGATTCAGTTCCTGCCTAGAACAATGACAGCCTCCTGATCACCAAGACAGTGTTGTCAATGTGTGGCTCCTTCGGTGACATGGTGCTAAACTTGCAGTGAAATCTGGAGCCAGCTGAGTGAGGTCTGGGATTTCCTTGCAAAGACTCAACAGTTTCAGAAGTGTTTTTTCACCTAACATTTCCAAAAGTGTGTGAGCTAAGTTTCTGGCTGCTGTAGGTGTGATTTTTGCATGTGTTTGGGGTTGTGGAAAGACTGCAAGCCAGCCATGCTTCCTCCTCATGCTGTAGCCCAGGTTGCTGCTTTTTCAGCACCTTTACACATACAATGACAGCATTTTCCTTGCACTTTTGGTGGGGGTTTGCTTTATGTGAATACTTGTGTTGCTACAGCTACATTTCCCTAATGTTCATTATTTCCCATAGTGTCTTTGTCACTCATCCAACGATCCTGGCATTAAGCAAGCTCACAGCATGTAATTTATGCCTTGGGAGCTATTGGTAGGTGTACTGAATGGCCAAGAGGTACTGCAGCTGGTTCATTGCCTGGGCTAAATCTACTCCAACCATGAAGGAAGTGTTCAGAAAAACAGGACCTTTCTTACAGCAGTGTGATGGGAAAGACAAGCCTACAATCAGTAGTGCCCCTTTCCAAGAGGGTTGAAGGGGAAGGAGGAGAAGAAACCGTCATCTCTCAAGGGAACAATTACAGAGAGGGGAGGGATCACAGGCAACTTCAGCTAATTGCTCGGTTGTGTAATGAGCTAGGGTGCTGGACAGCTACTGTATAGTCTCCATTGTGTCCATTGTGCCTGGTTGGGGGTGTACTGCTCCCGGGCATTTTAGCTGGTTTTTGTTTTTGTAATGGTTTAATGAGTGAGCTGAATAGCTGTAAAATTCAGAGCAGGCTCTCAAAAAGTTCACTTTCCCTCAGGCGTGCATGTGTATCTGGTGCAGAGCAGAAGGAGCAATGAGTTCTGAACAGCCACCTATTCCCATGGGAGGGAGATATGTACAGAACTCAGTTGCACAAAGAAAGACATCAAAGAGTTAGTTAAAAAGTAGAGCTGGTCACTGGCAGATCTTGCAGACTGACACCCAGAAGATGCTCCAGACTCTTCATCTTCTGGAATATCTGTCATATAAGGAGAAGCTGAGAGAACTGTGGTTGTTTAGCATGGAGATAGAAATGTTCAGGGGCTATATGTACAAATTCCTAGAGGGGAAGGAGTAAACAAGTAAAGAAGGAAGAAACAGACTCCTTTCAGTGGTGTTCAGTGACAGGACAAGATGCAATGGGCACAAATTGAAATACAGGAAATTCCATTTAAACTTCAGGAAAAAAAGATTTTTATTCTGGTGGTCAGATATCAGAACAGGTTGACTAAACAGATCATGGAGTCTCCATCCTTGGAGATACTCAACACCCAACCGAACACAGTCCTGAGCTGTAGATGATACTGGTCTGAGTTGGGGGGGGTGGGAGGGTTAGACTAAATGCTCTTCAGAGGTTTCTTCCAATCTCATTTATTCTGTGGATTTGTGATTCTGTGTTAATACTTCCATGCTATTGGGTCTGCAGAAGTGAGAACAAGTATGAGGCTCTGTTATTCCTGCTTTGCATTAAGTAATTGACCAAGACAAGAAAAATGGTGCCTGTATGGCACTACAGAACATTTTTCTGGTTTTACAAGCTTCTTTCTAAACCTACAGAACTAGATCAGTGCAAAATTATGTGTGAATCATACTTCACTGTTACACGTATCTTTTATAAGTGCTGTGGCCTTCCATCACATGCATGAATGAATATTTAAAACATCAATCTAATTGTTGATTGTCACCCTCAGTCTGCTTAGACTGCAAGGGTGAGCTCTCTTTTCAGGGTAGGGATCTCAGCTATAATGTTCAGTCAGTAGGCAGGCAATCTTCATGTTGAGCCCAGCTTTGTGACTTAACAACTGTGAGAAATACTATTGTCCTTCATGGGAACTGTTTTACTGGAGGTAAAACAGTTTACTGGGTAAGAAAGTCACTCAGACTATGTAGATTACCATTTAAAGTGCTATTTATTGATGCTAATGCTGTAGAGGAAGAGATGATAGTACAGATAATCTTATGTCTCTTCAGATGCAGAAACTCTGAGTTGTGCAGCATCAGAAAGTCAGCATATGATCTGGGCGCAGCCCAGCATGCAGACTTTGTGTGAGAAAGGATTTCCCTCTTTTGGTCATTTGAATTATTGTATGATTTTCACACAAGAAAACAACTCTATTTTTCTACCACCCAACAGAAGGAGTGTTCACATGAGAAATTTTTGCTACACTTCTAGATAAAGGCAAGAACTTGAAGGTGGTATGATCACCAGTACCAAGTGGGAGATGCCTACAGGCTCTCTGTTACAATTAGCTGGCTATGTTTATTCTGCAGCTGAGATATTCACAGCACAACAGGGGCCTGAAGGCTAAGCCGTATGTGCAACACAGCTCAGCCATTGGCCTACTCAGGTTAAACTTTATGTGGATAGCCATCCTTGATGTGCAATGATTGAGATCATTACACTGAAACATAGGACACTATCTCCAGTCGTCATTCTGCAGATGGAATTGCAACATACTTGACGAAAGAAACCAGTTTACATGGATTATCTTACACTAATATACCCCAACCCAATTAGAGTCAGCTGCTCACAGGGTTTTATAAAACCAGTTCTTGTAAAACTCCAGGAAGATTTACCATTACTCTTATTTTCAGTAAATGAAGGAAGAAAGCACTCCATTGCAAAAGCACCACTGCTTTAAGATCAAGAGCAAGTTTATTTATAAATTAGGCTCTTGTCAGATTTGGACAGATCCTGTTCCTGAGGATGACAAGTACTTTGTTATCATTTATTTTAGGATCTGTAAGACTGGCACCAGTATGGCTCTGTACTTGTCAGCAGTATGCAGCCCCTGCCTGCACAGGCAGGAACCTGCCAGGCTGAAGCCAGAGCGCTGCATCCTGCCAACCCTCGTCTGGTAATGCTTGTGAAAGAGCCTCAGTGAAAGTTCAGGGAGTGATTCTGTGCCAAGGACATGAGTGACTAACTGCGATAGACGCTGTCGCAGTGGCGATTTGCCCATAGATGGCAGCGTTTGCTGTCCTTTTGATGTACTGGTGGTATTTGCGCTTACTGTATTTGTTCCACCACAGAAGATTCTGTTGTTCAGAAGGCCATAAAATCCAACTGAAAATACAGTCAGAGAAAACTTTCTGACTCATCTCTCAGGCTTTCTAAAAATAAAAATTAAAAAGAAGGCAGAATAGTATGAATAAAGAGCACAGAAGTATGACCCTCATTTGTGCTGTTGGAGAAGATGGTGTAGACCTGCTCTCTGTAGCCAGATTCCCCTATACATAAATGCATCTTAGAAGTCTTATAACTGTTTGCAGTTGATCCACACTTTGAGTTGAGTGGCCCCATCTATAAAGAATAAAAGTGTACCTCAGCAGTTCAGCGTAAAAGAAGAAAGATGTGAGGTGCAGAGAATCCCATTTAAGTGGAATTCTGCAATAGAGCTGGAATTTGAATCCCTGAATCCTACCTTTAAAGGGGAAGCTGAGTACAGATGGTTCCATAGCACCTCCAAGACAGCATATACATCAGCCACATCTGCTGAGCACTTTCTGGTGATGACTTATTGTTTATTTCTCCAAACATGGTGTAGGAAGAAGATGCATTTATCATTTCATTCCTTTCCTCCTCAAAATGTATCTGCTGTCTAGGCTGACTGTCAGCAGTGGAACTCATGAGCAGTACTAGTACTGAGGTGACCAGCCTTTAGCTTCAAACATGTGCAGAACCTTTGCAAGTCTGCAGTTTCCTTAAAATATGTTCCTTCTGTGGACTGAGAGACTCTATTAGATCGCTCTGGGACTGTGACAGATGGACAGCCTGTCACCCAACATCTGGTTATTTGTGTCTATCTGGCTCCACTCGGAGTGGGTTTGAGAGCCTCTGAGATATTCTGTGGGACAGTGTCTGTTATAAAATGGATTACAAAATATCTGGAAGGACAGTTCTGTTTTATCTGACTCTGCTAGAAGCCTTAGAGGACAAGATCTGTGTAAATTGTATGTCTCATCCAAAACAAAGTTCAGTTTGAGTGACAATGCCATTATGGGGATCACAACCATCGGATCTATTTAAAAGCATTTAATTATTATATTCCTATAGGATAAAAACATGGGATATGGCAGAATGTCTCAGAGGTCAGTAATACCTGCTTTACAGAAATGTACAAAAGGTAGCATAATCCCAAAATCTGCCTTTACAGGAAGTTTAAACCCCAATTAATAAAAGATTGTTTTCCCTAGATCTCAATAAAAAGAAATTGAAATGAAACACAGTGCTTCTAGAAATCTTTGTAATATCCCTGTAAATCAGGAAAAACTTCCATCAAACAGCAAACATTTCTGTTGAACAGCTGTGAAGATGGTGCACAAATGTGGATGAACAAATAATGCCACGAAGATTGCCTTCTAAATCCAGAATGCTTTTTCTAACCTACAGAAAAAGCACTCTTGCATAAAGTACAAGAATATTTTCACTGAGAAGCTTTTTAAAGCTGTCATGATACATAAAGTGAATTGTGCATTTGTGTGCATTCATTGCATAGTAGTACATGTGCAGTAATTAAAATCAAAATGAAAGGCCTAGTACCAAATGAAGGTAACAAAGTTGTGAATAAAACTTTGACTGCTGACATTGGACAAAACTGCAAATAGTCCTTTATATGCAACATAAAGGTAGCAAATGCAGAATGCATGGAGAGCAATGCTTCTGGGAAGGCTCAAATTCAATGAATTTAAGACAAAACATTGAATTCTGTTTATATTTATGCCAATTTAATTCCAGGGTTACTCCACTAACTTAGCATTACTCTGGATCTCTATCAATATGGTTGAAATTAGCATCTGGCTCATCATCATAAATTTCATTTCTATCTTTTCCTGACTTCCAACAGACAGAAAAAATGGCCCTTGGCCTTAATTATAATTGTATAACAGTGGCTTTTTCTGAAAGTCATATTTTTAATTTCTATTTAATCCCTCATTCTTTCTGAACTATAAACCTTTCATTTATAATGAAAATAAACAGCTATTTTATTGTCTTGTTTCTAGTGCAGTTTTATATTCAAATGCCTCAGGATTTTGTCCTTTCCTGAAATCAAAAAAGTTTTAAAAATATGTACAATTGAGTTAAATAAATTCTCTTATAATATTCTATGTTTAAAGGTTACTCTTCCAATGCAACCACCTCACCTTCTAGATAAAGGACTTAGAAGTAGTACTATAGAAACAAGTACAGTCTTACAAACTTGAACAGCAGATTTCTGTTCAAATCTACTCAAACTCACACTAATAAAAACACTTTTTACAAGAGAAATAAACTGTACAGATTATTTACTATAAACTGAAACCAGTAGGACCTCCCATAGGTTGGTTCAGGTCCTAGATAAGAATGACAAGATAGTTAATGAAAATGACCAGGGGAAGATGAAATGTAAATGTGTGCCACAATGCACACACAGTCCTTTCATCTGCCTTTGTATTGCATTCCTTTTTACATGGATGCAGAATGAAAGAATACTGATGCTGTCTAAAGATGTTCATATTGCTGGGAAAAGAATCAAATTCTATCCAATTATTAGAACACTCTTTTTGCTTTGAAGAGAACCAACTAGGGTTTAAAGGCATTTTATTTTTCTGTCAGTTTCTTAAGATGTCTTTTGATGGTGGTATAAATTCCTGGGCTGGAGCGATGACTGGAAGTGATTCTACATTGTTCAAGTAACCAAAGCTAAATAAATTGAGTCCTGCCACACAAAAGCATAACTACTGTAGAAAATGCTGGTTTGCCATCCAGAAACCAATAGTGCACAACAATATGTAAGGGACAACTACTCTTCCACCAACACCAGCAGAACCTTAGGTTTTCACAGTTGCCTCCGGAAAGTGGAGCTAATTCCCAAAGCTGCTATCTCCTTGTCACAGTCCCAAAATATTTTCCAAACAACTGATACGTTATTTTACAGAACATGCAAATTCCATTTTAATTTAACAGCACTGTTGAAGCACTGGTTGGCTGTTTCTCCAAACTGTGTGCCAAGACTCAAATGACTTACCAAGGACATGTTTAGCAAGGTTTTGAAATGCTTTAGAAATCAGAGTAATCTAACAAAGCATGTAATATAACACTTGTCTGTCCTGGCTTGACGTTGCTTTAAAGCAATTACTGAGTGGTCCCTGGAGTCCAACAGGAACAGCAACAGGGAAGAATCGTATTGCAGTCAGTCAGAATCCATTGCTTGAAGGTTCTGAAGGACTTCCAGCACAACTTCATAGCAGAATAAATACTCATCCTGGATGCAAAGACACAAACGTGAAACATCTGATTACATTAAACATAAATTCTAAACAAAGAACAATGAACTGTTTAAAGTGTTGCTTATAACACCAGCATCTATGTAACATGGATACAAAAACTTAGGTATTTAAGAGAATCCTTGTTCTTTTTGTTCCATCACTTGAAAAGTTCATGAAAGCTTTCTTATTCAGTGTAGTACCTGTAAGCAAGAGCTCAAGCCTCATTTAGGTCAGTAAATGCTTAATTTTAATCACACAATCATTATCCTGAAGAAAAATATATCAAAGCATATGATAAAATATTTGCCTACAGGAAGAACATACCCTGGTCTTGTCTTACTTTTCCTTCACACCACTTGCTTGCTCAAAATTGAGTTAGCCACATCTTATCTTTTCCTATGTGAAAGCTCTTTTCAGGGGTAGATTTAACTCAGCAGTAGTAGTCTTTACTGAGGTGGTGATAACTCAGCAATATCAAGAGTTCAGCTGAAGGCTGAAATTTTTCAGGATAGAGTTTATGGTATCTCACTGGTTTTGTTGTTGACCCTGCTTTTGGTTTTGCTTAAAAAAGAAGTAGGGGATTGGGGAGGGAACAGGGACGGAACTGGGAGCTGTACTATACTGGTGCTTTGCTTTTATTTCAACTAGTTAGTAAAGAGCAGACCTTTCATATTTAAATCTAGCCACAACTTGCCTGAAAGGGTGTTATTTTCCTCAAATGAGAAGGCTAAGTTTATGCTTAAAACCCCAGATTTATCAAAGCATGTAGCTGTGTACCACTAACTGGGACATATACAATTCATAATCTAGTTGAATATTGAAAACTTACCTTCGTTTGGATCATGCCAAATCGTTGCTGTCTCAAGTCTCTCACTATCTGCTTTATGTTGAACTATCAGAAGAGAACAGGTTTTATTTTGTTGACATACAAGTTATAAAGAAAGATTTAAGCATGTTTAGATGGGGAAGTTGTTACTTAGTTCTGTTACAAATAGTGTATTTACGGTTATTATCTTTGTTGCTTAAAACAATAAAAGCTGTTTTGTTCCATTTGGTTACATTGAATTCTAACAGGAATTATGCTGGGCTAAGATACTCCCACTGTGTTTTTGACATCCAGACCAGTTTGTAATACTTAATGACAACCTGTTTGATACTTACAGATAAATCTTTTTCTATATAGCTGAGCAGAACTTCAACAACCAGCAAAACTCCACTTCTTCCAATGCCAGTGCTGCAGTGAGCAACAATAGGTCCTGTGCTGTGAGCCTTTCTCATGTAACAAATAAATTTTACAAGCTGCTCAGGCAGTTCGGAAGTATTTTGGTCTGGCCAAGTGGTAAACTGCAAATGACTTATAATGCGCTTCTCTTCTGTCTGGAAGAGCAAGACCAAAAAAGTTAAAAATGACCAGTTCTAAGACCAAGTTTCAAGTAATTCCACTGATAAATTTTCCATTAACTTCATTGTTAGTCAATTGTTACTCTACTGAACAATTCCTCAGCTTTTCATACTTGAGTCTATCAAGGTTTCTTTTAGGTTTTCAGAAATGTACTCAGAAGACACTGGCCTACGACATTTACTTAATGTAATTTTTATGACACACTGAAGTTACTCTGGATGTAGTTATCTTATTTGATTAGAAAGGAAAAACAAAAACATTTGTTATGTTAAAACATTCCATTACTGTTTACTAAAATTAGTTTTGTCACTGAACTAAGCCACACTAATAGAAGAGTAGTAATATGATAAACATGGTAGTAAGATTGTAAATGCTATTCTGGCTATGAGATATAAAACAACAATTTGTGATTAGATACCTTAACATACAAATCAAATTAAAAAATTCTTACAAGAATAATCATAATGTAGGTAGAGTATTATTAACAGAATGGTCCTGGGACAGTATTTCTTGTTGCCAGCTTGCTAAAACATGTTAAGCTGAATGCAAAAGAACTACCTGAATTTTTACAATCAGAAAAGTATGAATGCATTTTTGGATTTCTTCTGAAGTAAAACTGTGTCTTTCTGCAGTAGTGTGATATTGGTCCAATACAGACATAGCAAACTAAGATAACCATTGAAACAATTACATATAACAGCCTGTCTTCCCATCTTAATAATCTTTTGGGGAAACTCATATCAAATGCTTTTCTATGCTTCACACTTAGTGACATAAAGTAAATTGGCTTTTCTTTATATAGAGATTTTTTTTCTTGACGGAAAATGACCAATTTAGTCTGGAACATGAATGAATCTTTTACTTATTTCATTAATTAATATGTCCTGCAGAAATTTTTGCAAAGCTAAGTAAAGCTTTGAGAGAACAGTAAGCAATTCTGCAAAATACTGAATGCACCAGCTCTGTGACTGTTAAAGGACTAACTTTCGGACATTCTTGTTTAACCTTAATTTCATTCCTGTTATTCAGATTTTTACATTCCTAAAAATTTCTAAGCAAATGTTATGGAAGAAGCAAACAATAATGTTGGAATATACTCATGTAAAATACCTAAAGAATCTTACAATATATGAAAATATTAAGCCTACCCAACTTACCTGCTTGTTGATCATTTCTATTGTTCGAATTATGAAGTTTTCCAGAATCTGGCAATCATCTAGCCTGAGATAGAAATTAGCCAGGTCTATAATGTCATGGGGAGGTTCAGGCCAGTATCGATGACATTTGATTTCCCCTAGCTCCACTTCTTTTGTCATCATGGCAATCACATCTGATTCACTCTCCCAGACCATTTGCCAGAAATCAGCCACAGTGGATGGCAAAGGCCCTTGGGTTGTAATATAGAAATGTTCCTCTTCTCCAACTTTCAGTCTAATATAACTTGCATTAATGTAGCCATTCTTTTCACCCAGAGGAACTCGTGTCCTATCATCTGTACAGAAACAGAAAGTAGTTATTTCAGCTACAGATCTGAGACAGAGTTCTACCATCTCTAGCAGTCGGGATGGTGAACCTCAGCCTCAAGCAGAAAAGTATGCCTCTGGATTTTTAAATACATTTGACTAGTACCACTAGTATTAATCACCATTAATAGGAATTCCCACAGATAAATTGTATAGTTCACTTCAGCTTTATTTCTTTAAGATATCTGTGTAACGCTCCGACAAGCCTTCTAATTACCATAGAATTGTATGGTAATGATTCAGAATAGTGTATCCAATACGGCTTGTAATATATGGGATGGGAACATTGTCACTGGATATTGCTGTTTTAAAGCAAGAAACTCCTGAGAACATATGCTGTATCACTAATACAGAAAGGTGACTGTGCTACAAACTTCGCATGTGTTTTCCTGCTGCTGCAGTTCAGAAAGACATCAAGGGTCCAGCAAGTGTTCCCCTTCTGTTGTGATACCTCTCAGGGTACCATTGAGTATTACAGTAATTTTTGGAAATTCTTGTTAACAGCAGTCATTCAGCTCTTGTACTGAAATCTTCTAAATGACTAAAATGACTTCTCATCAGTGAGCAAACTTGTTTCTGACTTAGAACACAGATGAGCAGCTAAAAGCTCTGGTTGTATATTATGCTTCTAAACACTTCTGAAAACATCTTTATTTTTCCAAGAGATGCATAACTCCATGATTTCAACCATGCTTTTCCAGAATTCCACTGTGTCACAAACAGTAGCTATAGCTGTACATTCAAATAGATTTAAAGATCTGCTATTATAGTTCAAGCTACACTTGCCCATAGAAATGTAGATCAATATCTCTGAGAAAAATGGGAAGGAAACACTCAGATAGCTGCCCCCCTACCAGACAAAGTCCCACCTTGTGGAAGATGATACTTCAGAAAATTACATACCGTGCAATGCTGACACCCTTACATGAACTCTACCTCCTTTGGAAAAATCTCAACACTTTTCATTGTTAGCATACCTCTCAGTGGCTAAGGATGAAGTGGGATTTGCATCTCCTATGTATGAGTGTTATAACTGCTTTTCTGTTTTCCAGTTAACTGAATGTATGTTCTCATTAGTGTGCATACTTACATGGAAGAATATCCCGGTATCTGTTTTTATCCTGGTTTTCTGGTGCTTTGCCAGTTCTACAGTCATCTATTGGTTTCAAACGTTCCAAAGCCTTGAACAAAGAGAAATAGTCAATCCATGTTGTTCACATCCTTCATAGACAGCCTTTACAGAGTTGGTGTGAGCAAATTGTACTGCTATAAGTGACCCAACATCAGTAAACAGACTTCTTACAGAAGATTATCAGTACCTCACCCTCTAAACTTCAAATTGCTTTGTACTTTCTTCAGTCTGCACAAGATTTCTGGGGTTTTCAAGTAGATTTTCCACCCACATCCTCAACCCTTGTCATTACAAATCCCTATTGTATACTGCTGTGAAATGGATGTTTGGAATAGTGTCTTGGTCAAATGTCAGTATTCATAATCAATGACATACTAACTAAAGCACCAAGTATTGCTCTATTAACAAGTAGTGAATGTCAGTGAATAATCTTCAGTGGCAGGGAAAGTGTTGGATATAGAGAACAGCATCAATGATGAAAAGTGCAAATAATATGATTGTTGAGTACTTCATGGCAGATTTAGGGGAACAGTGCAGTGTAGCTGGAAGCAGGTATGTGAAAGTTAATTTCATTTACACTTTTGAGTTACCTTCATTTTTCTTTATTCTTTTACCTCTTTGGTATGCACTGCACAATGCTCAACCATCACATTATGGCACTATACAGTGTATATGGGCTGAAATACCTGTGATATTCCTTTAATACATTCATCAGTTACTACAGTTTTTACCCAGATAAAATATCCGCTGGCTTTGGTAACCAGTGCATTCCCTGTTCTATCTTTATGTTTTCTGTGCAGATGCATGTCTCAGCTCATATTCTATGCCTGCATCAGTAACAGAACGGAATGAATGAAAATTAATACATGCGCTTGAGCCTTTAGGAAAGTCAGCAAATCCTATACACTTCAGCCTGTGGGATTTTCTACCCAGAAAGCCAGAGGTATAAAGGTAAGTGAAAGGAACTGATAATGTAATTGCTATGGAAAAGTGCTAGCAATCTATTTCCCTGGTTTTGAGTATATCCCTTAAAGAAAATTCCAGTTCTGTGCTGGAGAGTTCTGAAATAATCTGTTCTTTAAGAATTTGCTGATAAATGAGTACTCTTTTTATATTCTGAAGTGAGAGATTCTATATGCTTCCCTAATTCTATATCTTTTCATACCAGCAGATGTAATTATGTGTTTTCATTATCTGTGGAGGTACACTACTTTTTCTTTTTAATTTCATAATGTTCCCAACCTTAATAGCATCCTGTGGCAATGAGTTCCATGGTTCACTGGAGCATTGCGTGAAACATTTTGCTTTCAACTAAGTGTTTCAGGACTATTGAATCCCTGAATCCTAGCAGCATGGACTTCTTGCTTAAGTGCAGCCTCTAAAATAGTCTTAGGGAGATGTTCAGCAGAGCTGAGGGGATAATAGGAAGAAGACAGTCTAGGAAAAAGCGATTAATACCCTAGTGTATTATTTATTTTTCATTCCATGTGGGCTGTATCTTTGGACAGGGAATAGTGTAAGCCTGACCTGTGTGGAAAGAAAGATCCAAATACTGTAGCATCACCCAAACAGTAGAGCAGAAACCCCATTCTGGCAGGATTAATTCTCTGAGAAAGCGGAGTCAGTAAAGATATACAAGCCAATATCCCATACAGTATGCAGAAGGCTGCTAAAAGTCACTTTCTTATCTCTGCCACACACTGGGATCTTAAAAAGGAATCACACTTTACCACAAACTCCTTTAACACCTCTTGAGTCTCAATCCGAAACTGAAGGCCTTGAGTAAGACCTGTGATGCCAGTTGTTGGGCCTATTCCAGCCAGTGATGGTTTAAAGTTAAGTAAGTTCATCTCCAGTTCATCTCCAGAAACAAAGGTTCTACCTATAGATCAACAAAGAAAAACAACGGCGTTTTTAATTATCATTGTTCATAGTACAAATTCTTGGCTTTAAAAACAAGGGGGCTGCACTACATAAGTACATTTTGATGCTTATACTGTGGAAGTGAAATGTGAAAAAATATTTCTGGCTTACTTATGTTCACAGCAGAAAGAAGAGTAAGTCAGCACCATGGATACAACCAGCACCACTTTCATGTCATTTGGAAGCAGATGCAACTATTGCAACTTATTGCCTCATACAGTTTCTAAATACAGTCTGTTTAAATAAAGTGTTCTTGCAGAATTGTAAACTTTATCAACAGATTCTATTGGTACTGCAGACTCTCGCCACATCTTCACAAGGAATCATCTTCATCTATCCAACACTTTCCTGAAAATTAGTACTGCCACAACCCATTGCTAGGAATAATCACTGCAGATTTCTTCCTCCCTGAAGTAAAATATCTTTTGCCCTTTCATCTTACCTCACACTCCTCTTCAAGAATAAGATGCAAAGCATCTTTGATGCAACAAAATCAGGATTCAGTTTTACTAATTTGCTCTCCCTGAAGTATATGTTCTGATATGAAACTTGACAGATTAAGAAGATGGATAAACATTTATATCTCTAGAAATACCACTACTTTACTGTAGCAATTGAAAAAAAATTTTACCATGTAGAGGAAAACCAGTAGCTTGTTTGGTAAAAAGTAGTTGTTTGAGGCAGAGAAATTATAGAATTTGTCCTTTTAGGCATAGGCTACTGTTGGAAAAGGATAACATGACAGCCTGTCTCAAAAAAACCCTGTTGATCAGTTCCACAGGTTCATGGTAGGCTGAAGACAAGAAGCAATGCTCTCTTTTCCTCTTGTAATATGTCATTGCTATTCTTAACAAATCTCCGTAACAAAACTGTTGTGCTTTCTATGCTTTTGTCTGGGCTACAACTTGCACCTGCCTTGCTTGAGCTTCTGAAACAACTTCTGTCCACTTTCTGTTCTCTAGCCATAAGAGATGCCAGGGTATTTCTATTAACTAGTTGAGAGTGCCAATGAAGACAAATCTGCCACTCCAGACACAGCACACTGTTTCCTATACACCTCTCTTTCCTTCCAGATCAAGTGGAATAAGAAAGCCAAAAATCTGAGCAGGTATGAGAGGAGAGATTGGTTATAATTTTTTATTTGCTAGCCAGCACAGTTTGGTAGTGTGAGGGAGATAACTGTGATTTACTTCTTCTAAGAGCCATGAGCAATTCATTGCTTTCACAGGGCAAGAAGCAGGAAGAGACCTGTATTTCAGAGAATCTATAGGATACTGCAGTGTGATTCCTTTCACGAATTTTTCTTGTTTGGAGCAGAAGCAGCTTAATTTCCTATAGGAACAACTAAGCAGATTCTTTCTGTAAACTGTCTTCTGGTATCAGAACATCTTTAGCACCTGAGCTGTGAAATTGCTTCAGTATGCTTAAGCACATCAGTTCTAGATGTTTTAATTTCACTCACTATACGATGTGAAATTCAAAGCCATCTGCTTTTATTTCATTCATTTTGGAACAAATTAAGAATTTAAATTTTTAATTATGCACTTGGAAGCTCCCACAAATTTGCTTCTGACCCAACTTGCACTGGTTTTGTTTTCCTTTTTTCGTTCAGCCACTGATCCAATGTGTCATTTCTTTGCACAATCTAATAGTGCATGACTTGAACAAATGTTATGAAGTTGCTCAAATTAATGCAACAACTTTCTTTTCCTTTTCTTTTTTTGCTCAGTTACATCTGATTGAGTATAATCAAGGTATTCAGAGATTTTCTTTTGAGGAAGGACATGATAATAGAGCATGGAAAAAATCCCCCCCAAAAAAAACAAACAAACAAAAAAAAAA
This sequence comes from Agapornis roseicollis, assembly GCA_002631895.1. Taxonomy (NCBI): domain Eukaryota; kingdom Metazoa; phylum Chordata; class Aves; order Psittaciformes; family Psittacidae; genus Agapornis; species Agapornis roseicollis. The sequence goes on from NDXB01022240.1 coordinate 123,069, forward strand.
AACACAAAAAAAAGAAAAGAAAAAAATTGCTCATCCCTTTGAAACTGGGATGCCAAAGCAGAAGTGCTCTGAGCAGTGGTGAGCAGGTGATGGCCAGCACAGCTGCCCTCCCTGAGTTCAGTTAACTACATTCAGACTCATGTTCTTTCCTTCCTGCTATTCCTCAGAAGAGTTGGATAGCTCCTGATGTAGACCTTTTTCTTGCAGATGTTTCAAAGGTTAGATGGCCTTCATATGTATCACAGTAAAAATTGTGTCCTGAGTGTTCTGATCTTTGAGACACAAAGAGCAAATACTTAGCTTATATATAAGTGATTAGTGTTGTTCTCACTGTACTTATACAGAGGAGCTGGCCTATAATGTTAAAGAAACAGAAATTTTTTGCATGGTTACTTCTAGGTAGAACAGAAATCCTGTGGGGCATATCATTGTCTTCATCATTCTGGTTGTCTGCCCAAGGCTGCTGACACTCTCGTCTGCAGCCTCCACATTCTGCATATTTCTTTGACCTGTAAAACAGCATTAATCAAATGGTCATACAAAAGTGGCAGAAACTTTAATAGTTTGTGGTTTTTAATCTATTTTTTATCACTTTTAACTTTCTTAAGCAACTAGTTTTAAGAATTAGCATGAACTCTGAAGAACATAATTCAAGGATAGCAAAATAAAAATAATAGTAATAATAATAAGCAATAATAGTAATAATAGTAATAGCACAGTCAGGAGTAGTGTTTGGAAATAAGTTTTGTCACAGTTGCAGACAATTTTTCATGTGTGATATTTTTCAGTTGTTAGGCAGCCATAGCTATATAGAATCATAGACTAGTTAGGGTTGGAAAGGACCTTAAGATCATCCAGTTCCAAGCCCCCTGCCATAAGCAGGGACACCTCACACTAAACTGTTGCCTAAAATATTTAGAAAGTTTTGGAGCCCTTAAATATGTTTTAGCTAGAAGACATGCCTGCAATACAGAATACAGCTATAATGTGTGCAGAATGGGTCAGATGTTCCTCTACTGGCTAACTCTGATACCCACAGACCTAACATTTAACTATGTTAGCAGGCTTAAGAATATTAGAGTCTTGCATTATCCTATGCTAGGTGTGATAATAATGCATAATGTTAGAAATAGAAGAAGGTACACTTAAGAGGAAGAATAAGATAATAAATAGCTTTCTGAATATCAGTAACCATTGCAAGCTGTGCATGTTCAAGTTACACAAGGCTTTTGCAAGTAGCACATAGGAACAGTGGAAAGTACTGGTAATAAAAAGGTTCAGATTACATGACAGGGGCCAGAAAACCATCCTATTTGGAAAACAATCAGAAAAGATACACTGTTCTTACAAAATTTTAAGTTTTCTTACAGAATTTAAGTAAATATTTAGTCTTTTTTCCAATTTATGTGGGTTGTAAGTGATAAAGAAAATAGTCATATTTCATCTATGCCATGTCATTTTAATGGACAAAACTGCCCATGTCTTATCAACACTCTGTTATTCTTTGGTTTCTCATTGTACCATGTATTTAAAATTTGAAGTAAAATTCTTCTCTTCCTGTAGAGTGCACTTTCTTTGGAGTAACATTCTCAAATCCTCCTGACTCTCAGATGTCTGGAGTTCAAAATCTGGATTGCTACAACCATAATAGCACAAGGTCCATCCCAGGCTGCAATTGCTGTTTGGAACACTTGGTAGAACCCACAGGTACCCTCCCCACACCAGCGTGATAGTGCTACCACTGTTCTCTCTCCTCCTTAGCTAGAAAAGCTAAAGCTAGCTCAGGCACGTCTGCATGAGCTGTTAAAGCTAAAAGCTTATGTTTCATTTGTCTTAGTACTTGTGTGGAAGCTGTTTAGCATTTCTTACTGCAGATGGAGCTGTATTCCAATAGAACTGTATTTCTGTCATTTAGGGCACATGGGTGCATTTGCACTCCATATGAGGACAGTTCTGGAAATAAAAGATAAATTAGCCATACTATTTATTTTAATAGTTTTAATTCATTTGAAAGGCTTACCTGTCTGAAATGTTACTGATTATATCCTTATAGTCTCGTCCAGCCAGCTGACCTTGCAGAGGGGAATTGTGTGTTTTATCTAGATCCTACAGGTTTAAAATATGAAAAAGCTGTGAAAAATCAGTACATAGAAACATCAAGCATGTAGTTACTTTCATCGACATTGTTTCTTATATCTGTAAAAATGTGTCTTTCCAGCAGGAATGGAAGGGAAAACAGAATAGTTTCCACTTTCAGAAGAAAGTATGCAACTTACATTCAGCATGGTAGTATCTACTAGGAGTAAGAAGCCACAAGGTGGAAAAAGTATTTGTGAGTTTCATAACAATACAGTCTTCAGAATCCTCACAACTTAGAATTAATGACTAAACTTTGAAAAGTTTCATGTTAGTCATATCCTCCCCAATCTCATGAAGAAAATGCAATCACAGGAATCATGAGTCACACTCTATTCTTCACCTCCTTAGCTCTTGGTGGGAGAAGGCACCACTGTCTGAGATGGAATTGTTGGTGATAATTTCCTTTTTCTATCTCAGACACAACGATACCAGCTGGTAGAAGCAGGGTGCAGCTGCTCTACTGAGTAAGCACTCAACTAACAGAGAAGGCAGGCCCTTGATCACCCCCCATATGAAGGAGAAACGATAATATTGGTGGTTGGTTTTCCATCCTAGAGAATTATAACTGGATTCTGCATTGAAATAATGATTCAGGACATTTGCATCATGTTTGTGGAAGTGGCTCCTTCTGTGTTTAAACACTTGATAGATAATTATTTAAATTCTAGTTCAGAGGAGTGTTTCTTCTTCTTTCCCTCCTTAATATTCCAGATGTACTCAGAGTACTGTGACATGTTACACAGTATAAACTACTGAATGCCCCACAGAATCTTAATTGTAGCTTCCACTTGCACCTTATTTTCTTACTTTTGTGCTTGTACTTTCCCATTAGAACAGGGAAATTCGTGGCTGCCTATTTAATAATTAATTCATTTACCCAGTTTCTGCACCTACTAACTACATGGATTGGAGAATGCTGCATAGATTTTTGTTTTCTATTTGCTAAGGAAAGGTATCTTACTGCTGTGTTTTTGCATCTGTGATTTTTTTTTTTTTTTTTTTTTTTTTGGGTTTTTTTTTCTCGTTTTTTTTTTTTTTGG
>NDXB01022240.1:126331-147579 GCA_002631895.1 Agapornis roseicollis
TTTTTTTTTTTTTTTTTTTTTGAATGGGTTGTCATTTCCAGAGTCTACATCTTTAGAGTAGATGGCAGCTGTGCTCTATAATGTAAAGCATAAATAGTTTCTATTCACAGGAAACAGCTAAAGGCAAGCTTGAAATAACAAACAGTTAATGAAACTAATTAAGCACAAAATTTTAGCATGTGCTTTAAGCATGTGCTGTGCTTAATGCTTAAAACTACATTTGTGCATTAACACTTTGCGAACTTGGGAATCTAATAAGGAAACTGTAACCTTAGTTCTATCTCCTATTTTTCATTTCATTTTGTATTCCTTGGGTGTATTTCTTTGTCAAAATATAGGCATGACCTTGTTTTGATATTACATTTCATCAATCTCTAACAGTTTAGTTCAACACCCATTCCAACAGCATACTTAAAACTTTCTGAAACAAATTCCTCTTCAAGGTTTTCTCATCTTATTCATATCAAGGATTTCGTCCATTTTTCTTTTCTAGTTTGATTGTTGGTTGAGGGGTTTTATTTGTTGTGGATGACAAAAAGACCTATATTTCTCACATTTCCTGAGAAGAGGTTTTACAATTGTAAACTTAGAAATAATAGATGCTGTAAAATTTGGTGTGGAGTGTCTTACAGGACTTAGTAAGATTCAAAAACATAAACATGTTTGAAGAAGTTTGGGACCCTTGGAGTTATGAATACTTATAGAAGACAGTTGAATAGAATCTTTTAAATTGTATTGTTTTAAAAAACTGAAAGAATGGTAAAATTAATTTATCATTCATTCCAGTGTTAAAAAGTACAAGAATTAGACTTGCATATGCAGCCTTCCACTTCCCCCCTTCTCCCTCTTAGCATATATCTATATAATACTAATTATATGCTCTTATCTCAGTGGAACCCCCTGACTCATTCAAATGTTAGCAGTTCCCGTCATTACAGCACACTTCCCTCACCTTAATCCTTTTTTGTTAAGAAGGTGTGGTTCTTGCCTGCATTGCAACAAAACCATTTTGTAAACAAATGTGAGTACATTGCCTGATACCTTCTAGAACCCTGATTCAGATTTTACCTTGGTACACATCTGTTTGGATTCTTCTTCCTTGAAGGTAAGAACAGGCTGAACTTGCAGGCTTCCCTCTGCACTATCTGAACACCAGAAAACAAAATCAAAACAAAATCCCCATGAAGCATGAAAATACAGAGCCATTTCTTCTATGCCACACACATCAGAGGACTTCAGTCTTGGAAGAAGCACTGAGATACAGTGCCAGAAACTGGCATGGAATACCCCTTTCATGGACGCTCTGAGAGGGTTAGTACAGCACAAATGTTATATATCACCACTGAAAAAGCCAGCATAATCCAGGTTGCCAGAAGACACACTGAAGAGACCCCTGCATCAATAGCAGTTATAAAAAAACTGAAACAGAATTTAATTCTGCCCTCTCTAATCCAGCCCATTCCTAAAGCCCAAATACCATAGATTAATGCCAGTGATTCTACAATACCACTGGGTTTTCCTGGTCCAGAAAAACAGTTTAAATTTTCCAGCAACTGTGTAATTCACCAGTGTCATGTGAGATGCAAATAAATTCCTTGAATTTGCAGAGCTGGAGAAAAGGCTAATCTTACTGAAGTGAATGGGAATAGTTCCACAGGCCTTAAATAGAGCAAGAGCTTCAATCAGCCTTTTTATAATTGGTTTTTCTCCTTTTTTTTTTTTTTTTTTTTTTTTTTTTTTTTATTGTTAACCCCCAGAATTAAACTAGAGTAGAGATGGGCCAGTGAACATAGAATCATTAGGGTTGGAAAGGACCTTAAGATCATCTAGTTCCAACCCCCTGCCATAAACAGGGACACCTCACACTAAACCATGCCAACCAAGGCTTCATCCAACCTGGCCTTGAACAATGCCAGGGATAGAGCATTCACAACTTCCTTGGGCAACCCATTCCAGTGCCTCACCATCCTTACAGGAAAGAATTTCTTCCTTATATCCAATCTAAACCTCCCCTGTTTAAGTTTGAACCCATTACCCCTTGTCCTGTCACTACAGTCCCTAATGAAGAGTCCCTCCCCAGCATCCCTATAGGCCCCCTTCAGATACTGGAAGGCTGCTAGGAGGTCTCCACAGAGCCTTCTCTTCCCCAGGCTGAACAGCCCCAACTTTCTCAGCCTGTCTTTGTATGGGAGATGCTCCAGTCCCATGATCAACTTCGTGGCCCTCCTCTGGACTTGTTCCAACAGCTCCATGTCTTTTTTATGTTGAGGACACCAGGACTGCACACAATACTCCAGGTGAGGTCATAGAATCATAGAATCGTATAATAGTTAGGGTTGGAAGGGACCTTAAGATCATCTGGTTCCAACCCCCCCTGCCATAAGCAGGGACACCTCACACTAAACCATGTCACCCAAAGCTTCATCCAACCTGGCCTTGGACACCAAAGGGATGGAGCACTCACAATCTCCCTGGGCAACCCATTCCAGCATCTCACCACACTAACAGGAAAGAATTTCTTCCTTATATCCAATCTAAACCTCCCCTGCTTAAGTTTGAACCCGTTACCCCTTGTCACTACAGTCCCTAATGAAGAGTCCCTCCCCAGCATCCCTATAGGCCCCCTTCAGATACTGGAAGGTTGCTAAGAGGTCTCCACGCAGTCTTCTCTTCCCCAGGCTGAACAGCCCTCATGAGAACAGACTAGAGGGGCAGGATCACTTCCCTCGACCTGCTGGTCACGCTCCTTTTGATGCAGCCCAGGATACAGTTGGATTTCTAAGCTGTGAGCTCACACAGCTCATGTTCATTTTCTCATCAACCACCACCCCCAAGTCCTTCTCCGCAAGGCTGCTCTGAATCTCCTCTTTGCCCAACCTGTAGCTGTGCCTGGCATTGCTCCAACCCAGCTGTAGGACCTTGCACTTGGCATGGCTAAACTTCATGAGGTTGGAATCAGCCCACCTCACAAGCGTGTCAGGATCCCTCTGAATGCCATTCCTTCCCTCCAGTGTATCCACTGAACCACACAGCTTGGTGTCATCGGCAAACTTGCCAATGTCCATGTCAGTGACAAAGATGTTAAACAAGACCTGTCCCAACACCAATCCCTGAGGAACACCACTCGTCACTGGCTTCCAGCCGGACATTGAGCCATTGACCACAACTCTTTGTGTGTGGCCATCCAGCCAGTTCTTTATCCACCAAGTGCCCCACCTATCAAATTGATGTCTCTCCAATTTAGAGACAAGGATGTTGTGTGGGACAGTGTTGAACGCTTTGCACAAGTCCAGGTAGATGACATCAACTGTTCTACCGCTGTCCATCAGTTCCGTGGCCTCATCATAGAAGGCCACCAAATTGGTCAGGCAGAATTTCCTCTTGGCTGTAACCAAGCACCTCATCGGTTTTCATGTGCCTTAGTATGCTGTCCTGGGTTTAGCAGTAGCAGTCAATTTTTCTCCTTCTTAGTAGCTGGTGCAGATGTGTATTGACTTACAGCCTGGGAGCAAAGCTGATAAGATACTGATGTTTACTCTGACCAAGGACTTTGTGAGTCTCATGCTCTGCTAGGGAGGAGGGGAGGCCGGGAGGAAGCAGAGACAGGACACCTGACCCAAACTGACCAAAGAGGTATTCCATACCACAGCACGTCATGCCCGGGATGTAACTGAGAGGTATCCGGAAGGGCTAGTGCTCTGAGGTTTGAAGGAGGTATTCGGTCGGTGCTCGGTCGGGCTGGGTGGAGTGATTTATCTGTCGATGGGTGGTGATTCTCTTCCCTTGTTATTTCCTTCATCATTATTATTATTGGTGGTAGCAGCAGTGATTTGTTTTATACCTTAGTTACTGGGCTGTTCTTATCTCAACTTGTGGGAGTTGCATTCTTTTGATTCTACTCCCCATCTTTCCGGGAACAGAGATAGGGCAAGAAAAAGGGGGTTGAGTGAGTGAACAAGTTGTGTGGCTGGGTTTAAACCACGACACATGCCTTCCAGGGGAATCTGCTCCAAGATTTTGCCAGGCACAGGGATGAGACTGACTGGCCTTAGTTCCTCAGGTCATCCATTTTCCCCTTCTTGAAAATGGGGGTTCTATTTCCCTTTTTCCAGTCATCAGGAACTTCACCTGCCTGCCATGATCTCTCAAATATGATGCCCAGTAGCTTAGCAACTTCATTTGCCAGCTCCTTCAGGACCTGTGGATGGATTTCATCAGGTCCCATGGACATTGAGGTTCTTAAGATGGTCTTGAACCAGATCCTCTCCTACAGTGGGCCCAAGTTCTCCATTCTCACAGTCCCTGCATCTGCCTTCCAAGACCCTTTGAAGCTGGTGCTGATCCTTATGGAAAAGCTTTGCTTTTGAAACTCAGAAGCACCTTCCAGTAAGTGAAGGAGTATCCAGAGGTTAAGACACTGTGTAGAAGTTCAAGATGTTTAGATTCAGTCTAATGGAGACTGAAAAAATTGAGATCTTTGAACGCTACAGGGCAGCTGCTGCCTAACAGCAGAATTGCCTAAAATACCTCTATAGGCAAGTTCTCATCTCTAAGCTGACTAGATGCATAAGTGTTTGCGCTAAAATATGTCAAAACCCCACAGTCAGCTCAGCATCTCTTCCTCATCAGCTGAGGAGAAAGTAAATAGCAATGACACTAGCTTCTTGCCTACAATGATTTGAAACAAAGCCTCCAATTTGTAACTGATCAGCTAGAAGGTATATTAAGAAGGAATTATATATTCTTCCCATTTCATTTTCTCCTCAGTGTTCAAGGAAATAGGTGGCTGAGGTATATAAACCCATAATCTATTGTTAATAGTACACCCTTCCTTTCACCCAGAGCTTTAATTAGTATTTTGATTTTGAATATTCATTAGAGAAGAGCTTGCAGGAGAAGTTTTCTTCTATTAGTTAGTCAGGTCTGTGAGTTTTTCTCTTTGCAGGTTGATGTGCTCTCAAATTAGTAGCAATCAATGTAGGAGCAGAGGCTTCTGGATTTGCACATACACAGAAAGGAGAGGAGCTGTTTGTCAGGTAGAACTGGTGCTTCCTAAAGATAAGCTAAGAGTGCTGGAGTGTGAAATTTATAGGAAATGTATTTTAGCAGCTGGGTGAATAACTGGCTGTGATTCCATCAGTGGGTTGTATAAAACTAGGTAAAATCAGACCAGGAGCCTCCATGACTTAAAAATAAAAGCTGAGTTAAAGGTTCTGTGAGGGTCTTGCAGCTTTGCTTCCACTATTTCTAGACTTAAAACTGACACTTGGGCATTCCTTCCCTATGGTCCTGTGTCTTGAGTAGCTTATCCAGAACTGCAGATCAGGGTGAAGAATGTGTTTATATATGCAGCAATGAATCAGGCCTAACTGTAAAGTTAGTACTGTTGAACCCAGGCAACACATAATCTCACTTTACCGTCTACTGAGTGGATGTAGCTGCTTACCAGGCTCTGCTTTTGTGTTTGGAGGGGAAGGCATACTCTTGCTTTGATTGCCTGAATAAGCCCAATGCAAAGCCATCCTTCGGCACACAGTGAGTTGAACAGTGCCTTGAGCCTTGCGCAGCAAATCTGTAACTGTTTGGCGTGGCAGGCCAGACACGAAAGTCTCATTCACCTGAAAAAATATACAATGATATGTACTTCCAGCTTCCTGTAACAGAAAGGGTTTTTAATCACACAGCCCAGCATTGAGCAGTTTGAACTTCATTTGTCCTCATCCCCTCCCATTTTAGTAACTTGCTTGATCCTCTCCTGTCCACTTCATTATACCATGATTGCCAGCAGTACAGCACAAAGAATAGTCTGCACCTCTTCTGAGACACTAAGAGGGCATTGTTCCCCCTGTAATTCAGATGGAAGATGAAGGAGAGATGGAAGTAAATGAAAAATAGAAAAGCAAACAGAATTACTGAAACTCCTGGAGGGGGAGGAAAAAAAAAAAAAATTTGGGTAAAAATAAAACCCAAACACCCCCCAAATATCCAAACCATGATTTATATTAAGAGATGATTAAATAGTAAGATTTTAATTAAAGATTCAAAAGCCCTAATTCCAGTGTTTTTTGCTTGTCTTGGTAATGCCTAACTGACACTGATGATAGATTCCTCCCAGTATCCTCTTAGTTAGCTTTTATATGCATGCTTGGTCAGTTAACTCTTGCTTCCCTGATTTTTTTCATGTGCAACCATGTGTAATCCTCACTGTGCACAGTTACACTACAGAGTGATTGCACTTTGTCACTTGCCCTGCTATTCTGGGTTTGATTCTCTGCTGGAATAGCCAACAGCCACCTCCACTGTAGAGAGGCCCAGTCCTAAAGGAAGCTGAATGCTAGGCAAGGGATGGAGGGTAGGGAGACAGAACAGCTGTTTGATCCCCAGGAGCTGAGGGACACCATCTTCTACATATTACTGTGCCAAGCAGCCACAGATTTCCAACCTCTGCAGCCTTTATACTGAACAGAATGCTGATTATAGAATAGCTAGAGAAATTGTAGGCCAAAACAATGAAGAATAAGCAGTACCTTAAGTAGGATGTCACCAACTTGAAGCCTTCCGTCTACGTCTGCAATGCTGTCTGGGCTGATGGCTTTTATTAGGATAGCCCTGCCATTTCTTCCACCTACGAGTGCAAATCCTAGGCTTCCATTTTCTGCTTTTTCCAGCTCAATCTTAATAATGAAGTCCTACAATAAACAAGGATGTAGTCTTAAATGGAGTTTATTTATGGCTGTTCTTTTTTTGTATTTTTAATACTAAATAATCCCATTATGCTTCACAGTCCTCACTCACTGATGTAGATTATGGGATATGTCCTTCTCCTGAATAGGTATATACAGCTTCCACATATTAAAATAGCAGCTGCATGTATGTATCAGAATGAAAATAGTACATACTTATTTCTATAACCTTTTTCAGTAATTGCTGGAGAGGAAAATAACCTCTTAATAGCAAGGAGATACTTACTTTTGTAATCCTTTTATAACGTTTCAAATACATCACTTTCACTGACAAACAAGTCACCCTTCTCTTCAGCATGATAGTAATGCAGTACATCCTCCATTATTTTATTATTCTATAATGAAAATCTTAAACTTGCAACCCCAACATATCCATCTGTTTGGCTTTAGCATTTCATTCAGTTTCAAAATAAGCTGCTTTCTTAGGGTCAAATATTATGTCAGAAATAGCAGCAACCTAGAAATATTTATGACTTGCAGCATGACTTGTTCCAATGTTGCAAATGTCACCATCAGAAATTATTTTAGCATGTTGAACAGATAAACCATTATGGATTAAATGGTGCAGAAGAAGCAATAATAGTGATGTCTTAATCAAAAGTGAGAAAACTGTTTCCATTTTTCTGCCAGGTTGGAGGTCTAATTTTAACAAGACAGCAACCTTTTGCAAACTACAATCAAGAGAAAACTAGTAAATCAATTCCCATAAAATATCAGTCCCAATGTGGGTAATTTTACTTCCAAGTAATGTTATTTTCCACATTTTTGCACAAACAGAAGTGGTGCTTGCACTTGTAAGCATATTGAAGCATTGTGTGTTGAGCATGGAAATTCTTTTTTTTTGAAGAGACCACGTGTATTTTAAGAAGTCATAATTTCAAAAGTTGCATTAATTTTGAGAAATTCAAACTGTTAGGGCTTATGTCAATACTGCAGAATACTCCAAAGGTTTTGAGTAATTTTACACTCTTTTCAAATGCCCCCAGCTGAAAATTTCAGAATGAAATATATTAACTGAGATTTCAAACATTGTTGTGGAAAATATTTTACAATTACAGTTGCACTTATTTGCCCTAGAATTCCATGATTACTGGAAAACAGTAATAGAAGAGCCTAACTCCAGGAGTGTTCAAAATAGTCTAGTCCACAAAGATTGAAGGAATTCAATACTTCACAGGACACTCTCCAAATGCATTATATTCACATTTTCAAAGAAACTGGAGAGGAATCAAATACTGTGGAAATATCACTGCTGAAAAAAATCTCACTCCATATAGCTCACTTCACTTGTGAAGTGACCATGTCACACTTGATAAACTTGTCACTTACCTTATATTCTGCAGAATCAGGAGTGTTTTGCTCAGCATCATAGTTTGTTTCCTCCAAACGTTTCTCTGTGAAAAAGCAGTGGCAGCAATTTTTGTGCAGTTGTACTGGTAAAATGTTCTACAGTGTAACTCTCAAAATCATATTCAGAGGTGTAATATAACATTTTTTACTTGACATGTAAATTACAAAAAAAAAAAAAAAATCATTTGGGGATTTATGTGGGCTTACACTCCTGAACTGTGAACTTAACTTTCTGTGCATTATCCTGTAGACTTTTTATGTCCCAGTGAGCAGGTTCCAAAACAAGCTTTAAAAGCTGCATATTATAGGGTCAAATACTCTAGACGGATGACAGGTAATGTATAAATGTTCTCTGAAACTCTGAGGGAGGCAGTTTTCTTTATGAAGACTTAATCTTTCCCAGGTGTGGCCAGTACCACCTACAGACTTATTTTCTTTTAAAGAGAAGGCAAGTAATTTTACAAACCCTAATTGAAAATTAGTGAGTTCCTTACCATGTTGATGCAGCAGATGCTGTTCTTGGGAATTCAGGTTTTCATCTGAGAAAGAAACATTGGCTTTCTCTGTCTCAGCAGGTGGCCCTAAAACCATACATGTAGGTTTGTTCTGACAGGCCTCCTGCTAGCCTTCATATACACAGTGGAATGTAAACTCTTTGCTTAGATTATTAAACAAAGAATTAATATCCAGTATTGACAGTACATGAGGGAGTTTGAGACACTTACTACTGTGTTATTAAGCTTGCCAGTTTGCACAGTAATATAAACAATTCTGTTATGAATTGATGTTGCATCTCAGTCATTGCTATATTTAAAATTGTAACAACAATCAGAGATGAGACTGAGTCGTTCTAGACATGTGGCAATGATCAGGCAGAGGAAGAAGCAGGGCGTATTAGTGTCTGAACAGATGGATATGTAAGAAAACAATGTGCATTTCTTGACACTCCCACTTCTATCAACCCACCTCCAGTTTTGGGATTTTGATTCATCATCTTGGTGATCCTCGTTGTTTTCCAAAAAAGTATTCTTTATTGTATGAATTATAGAAAATGTAGAGACAGGACAAGGGATAAAGTGTTTTCAGCTTAAACAGGGGAAGTTCAGACTAGATATAAGGAAGAAAGAATAAATACCGGTGGCTTCATAGCAGCCATCCAGTATCTGAAAGGGGCCTACAAGGATGCTGGAGTGGGACATCAAGAGCTGTAGTGATAGGACAAGGGGTAATGGGTTTCAACTTAAACAGGGGAAGTTCAGGTTAGATATAAGGAAGAAATTCTTTACTGTGAGGGTGGTGAGGCACTGGAATGGGTTGCCCAAGGAAGTGCTGAATGCCCAATCCCTGGCAGTGTTCAAGACCAGGCTGGACAGAGCCTTCGGCAATATGGTCTAGGTTGAGGCATCCCTGTTCATGGCACGGGGGTTGGAACTAGATGATCTTAAGGTCCTTTCCAACCCTAACTGTTCTGTGATTCTATAAGTTTTCTGCTGGTTTTAAAGGAAAAAAAAAAAGCTCCCTGTTGCATTTGCAATTTTAGTATGCATTTTGGTGACTGAGAGTCTATCAAAAGAAGAGTTATTTCCTTAATTGCAAATTGTTATGGATTTTCTATATATCTATCAAAGATGATAGCAACAGAACACCAAATACCAAATTACTATAGATTTAAGTGCCTTAGAAAAGTGAAGAATCTTGTTTTATATGAGAGGTGGGTAACTGCACTATTGTAGAGTTCATAAATCTACACCAGAGGTGGATCACATCTGGTAACCTATTTTGCAGGTGTCTTGAGAAATCTCAGAATCTGCAAAGTTCATAGAGCAAGGATGTGTAAACAAGGTCCTATCAGGATATGCTTTTACCATGTTTTAGTTATACCACAGGAACTGAGAGCACATGTAATTTTAGCTGTAGGAAATTCAAAGAAGTTTGTTCTTCAGTAAATTAAATAAACTGTTTTAGATTATAAAAACAAACACATGACCAGTTGTTTTAGGGTAGGAAACATGTAACTAGCTTGACTTAGAATAATTTCTTCAGGTAGTCAGATGCTAGTATTAAGATGAGTGTAGGCATACAAGTAATTCTGTTCTAGGGGTACTTTTTCAGGTCATCTTTTTTTTTAAAAAAAAAAAAAATATTAAAAATCAGATATTGAGTCAGGTAAATGAAACTGAAGGTCAGGCCTGACTTAAAACTGCAGCCAAATGTACATTGGAAAGTATGACTTGCATTGGTAAGGCACTTTCTGAGAAGTGATGTAGATGGGATACCTATCCTTCCATCTGATTGTGCAGATGCAACCTTTGCTTGCTGAGTTTCCTTCTACTGCTGCAGCAATTCTAGTCACGTCTTTGCAGTGCAGATGATTACTGTAGTTTTGTGTTAGTTACAGTATTAAATAACTTTTAGGAATGCTGTTATATTAACTAAGGGATACTGGTGCTGCCTGTTTCTGATTTTCTATAGATTTACTGATAGCAGTTTAAAAAGTTGGTCTACATGAAGAAGTAGTGGCTCGAATAGTTTCAATCAAAACAGATGTTGAAATACAACCACTTAAAATTCCCTTTTAATATCAATTTCAAAAAATAGAAACTATGCAAAATACAATAAATACTTTTTTAAAGAGAACTATACATTTAATTTCTATCTTTAAGGAGCTACCAAATTTTTCTTCAATCTCTTAGAATCGCCGTAACAGAAATACTGAATGCCAGGTTACAATCTCTTAATAACATTTTAAAGGCAATGAATCAATACCTTATGTTTATTTCCAAAATCAGAAGCATGTTTTGAACTAAAATAATAATAATAATAATAATAATATTAGCCTTACTTACTATTCTCCTGCTCTATAGGAACCACTGGATTGCCATTTCTGGGGGCAGAGAAAGTGAAATATGTGAGCCATTAAGAGCTGCATGCTTTGTAAAGCACATATGAAAAATCTTTTTAGAAAGTCAGTTGTCTGAATTGTGGTTGTACTTCTATGATTTTGTTAAGGGTGCTTTCCTAAAGAGTATTTATATGAGTATATAAAGTATTTGCATCTGTTTAACAACAGTGAAACATTTTTATTTAATTTATTTATTCCCCTGGGTTGGGGAAATAAAGAACATGTTGAGCCATCTGTCCCATTACAGAACTGCTTTGTGGCATATTTTGAATTCAGCTTCGGTTCCTCCCATATAAAGTCGGAATGATCTTTTGTCAAAATGTTTGGCTTTTGTAAGTAACTCAGTTTTCCATCAGAGGTAGTTTCTTGCCTGTAGCTGTGAACCTAAGATTGTACACAAAAGGTTGGCACTATTGGAGGACTTTCCATAGAGAACAAGATACCTGAAAATTATGGCCAGCCTCATGGTTAAAGTTCCATATTTGTATTTGGATGACAGTTTGGAGATATCTCATCTGTATTGTATGAGTGTACTTGTACTCATTGTGTTAGCTATGATTACAAGGAGTGAAGATATCTTATAGATGTTATTTATCAAGTGGCAATATTTAGATCTTTGAGTTAAAGAATTTTTCTTGTAGTTTGTCTTGGTTTTATTGTTTGATCTGTTTATGTAAAATTTAAGAACTTGCTTCAACATTAGGATGAAGGTTGAGTATGCTCAGATTTACCTTGTGGCTTTGATTTGGACATGCTGGGTGGCAGCTTCACATACTCTCACTGCATCATCCAGGCTAATGCCCTCAGTCCACAGTCCACAGATGTAAACAATCTGATCTCGTGGCTGCAAACTGCCTTCCACACTGGCGGGAGAGCCAGGCACTATTTCTAGCACATAAATACCTTGTAACTTGCTTCCAGACCCTCCTGTCAGCTTCAAGCCTAGAATAATGCAGAGAAAGCATCTTTTGTGGCAGCGTGTTTTCAATTTCACTGTCAGTGACATACAGCCTAATGGAATAGATGTGGGTCATTGAAAGATAGGCTGAACAAATCACTGACATAAATAACAGTCACCCCAGTGAGATGGGGAATAAGAGCTGGACAGGGAGAGTGAAATGCAATAAAACACTAAAAAAGGTATGGAAAATCTTAATGGTATTGTCTATCTCTACTCTTCGGCTATTCAATAGTGCTTTATTTCACCTCATGTTGAATAGTCATTTGAGTAAGACACTCAGCTGCATAGCAGTAACTCCCTTATTACCAGTGCTTAAGTGCCCTACAATCTTTAGAATGCCATAGGCAATGGAGGCATAAAACAAATGAGGAGATACCTATACAGTGAAAAATGGAATTGTGCAAGAATATCCAAGAAAACTCTGAAGAAACTAGTTTTGAACTTGAAACTAGATGCAATACCTGAGCAAATATAGCTATACTGTTTCCTGAGTCTACAGTTGTATCTGTGTACAGTACTCACCACATTCGGCAGAAATACCAAGATACAGTGAGGGGATTTCTTTTATCACTTGTTTTGCACAATGTAGATCAAACTTTGTGTTTATGGTTAATCAAGGGTTTGAGTGGAGGCTTTTTGAATAGAAAACTAATTCTTTTTCCTTTCCCTTCAAAAGGTTATTTATGTATCTCAGCAGGTAGTAGACATTGTTATGTACAACATTATTATCTACAACCAACAGCTTCTGTATATCAGTAACATAAAAATATGAGACTAGAGATCCGCAAGAAACATTAGCTGATAGGGTCATAATGCAAAGATCATTTATCCAACTATCTTCACTGGTCTGATAAGAAATATTGGTCTTCCCTTTAAGGCCTTACCCAAAATAAAGCTGTTCATTGTCATGAGTGATGGCGAAGAGCATAAAGGTGTCAAGGTCACTCAGGATCATACTGATCTAAGACCACAGTTGGCTATGATTACCTTATGATTGCTATAATCCCTGTCCAAAATAGCAAGCATATATTTACTACACACCTAGCTGTCCATTGGCACCTTTGGTGAGAGTAATTTCAGGAATCTCATCTGGCCTAATATAGGGACGTGGATCACAGTCAGCACGACCAACCACAAGGTGCAGATCAGGAGGGGAGCTTTGCAGTAAAGTCAGGGCTTCATTGTGTGGTAGAGATGTGACATCAATTCCATTCACCTAAATGACAAACCAGTAATATGATGTCATAGATCTCATTGACCATCATGTACTCATCCCTCCACTCTGAATTTTGCATATGAACTTAAATTAGTTTCACTTAAATGTTAGTGCTTTGGTGTGGTATTTCATGTTAGTGAATGCAACAGTTAAGATTACAGTAAGATTTCTTTTTTTGACTTTTGTTTTCCTAAATGGAGAGCTCTCATAAAAATAGCTCTTTTTTTTCCCTTGAAATTCAAGGTCTTGTAGTAAATAACCAAGGAAGATATTCTAATGCAACAAACTGAAGATGAGCCAAACTGAAAACAGGCTTTATTTGTAACTCCTTATCCTTTGTATGTAATCTATCTTATGACATTAATTCAGTTTACTTGGAAAGCATTTAATATCTCAGTTGTCTTACATTGCTGTTAGATGATTCATGTTATTTGCCTGGTCATACATCTATTCAGTGTGAAATGTATCCTGCTTAAGTCAACAGAATTACATTTATTATATGATTCATTTGCACTTGCATGCCTAACTATTAAGTGTTAAACTGGACCCTACGAAAGGAAGAATCCTCAAGCTAAATGGCATTGATCTGTAAATATTTTCTCCTCTGTATAAACTCAAAGTCAATTACTGTACCAGAATGATTCTGTCTCCCCTTCTTAGTCTTCCATCAGACAGGGCAGGATCATTCAAGATTTCATCAACATAGAGGCAAGAGTCCACTTTGTTAAGAACTACAGAGAATCCATAACCGTTCTCTGACTTTGTCAAAGTCACAAAGATCTCCATTTCCTATTAAAATAAGTACAAGATAGGTCTGATGTAGGCTTTTCTGCTGCTTCATTAACATCTTACATTATATGCAATGTTTTATATGCAGATAGTAATCAGATTCTCAGATGATACGAAAGGAGCATACATAAAGGGTTCTCTGATCTGCCACTGCTTTACTCCAGAATTCATTTTACTTCTTTTTACCTAGTAGAGCTTTATGGTGATTGACTGATAGGGCCTAAGAAGCCAGAAAATACCATTAGGGACTGGAATTTTGGTATTTGAAATGTGTAAAGTAAGGCTTGGAATAGTCTGAGCTGGCAAGCATTAGAATACTAGGGTGCAGAGATTATTATTGTTATTAATACTGCTATTGCTGTCACACTGAAGGAAATGGCTAGAGATAAATTTCGGCCTTGGTGCTCTCAAATTAGTATCAATTCAGAGCTAAATTAGTGTCAGCAAGAATACAAGATGTTCAGCATTTGGCAAGACTGAGCCTTAGATTTTGTTTAGTAATTAGCAGAAGGAACACACTTTCTTATCAGGACATTACAGTATTATCACTGTTACAAAGAGATTTTTCACATGGGTTTAAAACATGACAGAAAGAAACCCATGTAGCTGACTCCAATTAATTTTCGTGGCTACTAGAGGCCTGTTAGGCCTTTGTAAACTGGGAATAATGATGCAGGATTCTGGAAAGCTACAGAAATAGTAAGGTGGCAAGAGCAAGGAAATGGCCTTTAAGGCAATTGGTGAAGAATTCTGGACAGCTGGGTGTTGCAGAAGGTCTGATTTACTTGAGGATTCCAGACACTCAGGGAAGTAAAAAAAAGCCATGCAGAAATAGCATAGATAATGAGTTGAAATTAATATTTAAGAATGTTGCATTCTTAAAGTTGTTTCTTTTTCCATGTATTCTACCTATTAATAGTTTGGTGCCTATCACATACCTTAGCACAGTCTTCCTTTTCTTCTAGTTCCTCCAAGTCTTCCCATTCACTGTCACTGT
This sequence comes from Agapornis roseicollis, assembly GCA_002631895.1. NCBI lineage: Eukaryota > Metazoa > Chordata > Aves > Psittaciformes > Psittacidae > Agapornis > Agapornis roseicollis. Next base: position 141,290 of record NDXB01022240.1, read on the forward strand.
CATGTGTCTCTCTAGCAGGCATGGATGATGAGAAGGGACCACAGACACGTGGTTGTGGGGTCACCATAGTTGTGGAGAGTGTCTCAGAGCTTCCTCCCCGTGGAAGTGAGGTCACAGATGTTGAGCTGATAATGAGATACTCTTCATCAATAGGGGTTAGAGGGAGAGTTTCAGGCATACATTTCATATTGAACAGGTCATCATCACTTTTATTAAATATGCGGCTGGAAAATAAAAAGATTGCAGTGATGGGGTTCTCCTCCATATGCTTTATTAGATGGTCACTGAAAAGTCTACTACTTATAAATGACCTTATTTTAACTGAAGTACTAGTTATGATGTCAAATTGCTGTGTGGGTCTTCCAGTGTTACTATAAAAATAAATAGGTAATCAATAGTGGTGACCTCATAGCAGCCTTCCAGTATCTAAAAGGGGCCTACAAGGATGCTGGAGAAGGACATCAAGTACTGTAGTGATAGGACAAGGGGTAATGGGTTTCAACTTAAACAGGGGAAGTTCAGGTTAGATATAAGGAAGAAATTCTTTACTGTGAGGGTGGTGAGGCACTGGAATGGGTTGCTCAAAGAAGTAGTAAATGCTCCATCCCTGTCAGTGTCCAAGGCCAGGCTGGACAGAGCCTTCAGCAACATGATCTAGAGGGAGGTGTCACTGCCTGTGGCAGGGGAGTTGGAACTAGATGACCTTAACGTCCTTTCCAACCCTAACTATTCTATGATTCAACAATATTTTGCAAAGCTAATTGAAAGATTAAAAAGCTTTCAGAATTTGAAAAAGAGTCTTTGCAAAATCTTGCACTTTTTTTAAAGACATTAGTTAGTACTTTAGTTGTTTCTTGAAAAGAATAATCAGACAGTTCCTAGGCCACTGCCATAAACAATTTAATTAACTTATCTGGTCAATGGTATGTACATTACAATACTACTACAATCTTTATATTTTGCATTTTTGTTGAAAGAGGAATGCCAGCCACATTCCTGGCTCCTATAGGTCTTTCCTTGATAACTAGAGCACAAACCAGAAACATGAAATATGATTCTTGTCTCTCCATATATCAAGTTCTGACTTCTCTTTGTAAGCTTGCGTTTATTCTTATGTTTGCCTTGAAGCATAAGATCTGTCCCACAGAAATCAATGGATTTTTCAATTACTTGAATTAAAATTGATATTGATTTTATTTCAATACAGTGGAGATAGTGTTCAGCACTTCTGATGTTCAGGGCCAGACTATAATCATATCTGTTGTGTTTAATATTGTTTTGGTTGTTAGCATTAATGAACTTTAATAGAGTTCATTACTATAGCATTGACTCCCATTATATGTAATATTAAAGCCAATAGAAATGCTTGAAACACATTTTTTTTAAGTATGTATTTTCTTCACATCAGTCTTTATTGAAATATTGTTAAATCTCATTCATCTTAATGAAGAAAACACTTTAAATGACACAACTTTTATTAATGCTTCACATAGCAAAAATGCTATGTCATTTCATACATGTCACCTAGGAACTTCTGCTCTGATAGAACTGAAGTGTGTCTACCATCTCCAAAGCAAACACAGACAACTAAAATGAATGCATATTGTGTGTCTTGCATGAAAACACAGAAGATCCCCAGTGTTAAGCTCTTCTTTCAAAAGTTGTTTATGATCAGAAGGATAATACAAAGCACACTAGCAAACCAAGCATTTCAGTTGAATATAGCTAGAAGCCCTCAATAGTATTATATGCAGGGAGGAATTGAGAGAAGTTGGCCATCTCAAGTACCACAGCAAAGCTGAGAATGAAACTGACAGTTTGTGTGGTAATAGCTGGGCAACAGATACTTACAGTACCATGGAAGACTGGGGTAATTGAAAGAACTGTTTAAGGACAACAGCAAATGTACTCTCCTACTTTCTTTTGGAGACAGGAAAGAAACATAGAATCATAGAATAGTTAGGGTTGGAAAGGACCTTAAGATCATCTAATTCCAACCCCCTGCCATAAGCAGGGACACCTCACACTAAACCATGCCAACCAAGGCTTCATCCAACCTGGCCTTGAACACCACCAGGGATGGAGCNCTGCCATAAGACACCTCACACTAAACCATGCCAACCAAGGCTTCATCCAACCTGGCCTTGAACACCACCAGGGATGGAGCACTCACAGCCTCCCTGGGCAACCCATTCCAGCATCTCACCACACTAACAGGAAAAAATCTCTTCCTTATATCCAATCTAAACCTCCCCTGTTTAAGTTTGAACCCATTACCCCTTGTCCTGTCACTACAGTCCCTAATGAAGAGTCCCTCCCCAGCATCCCTATAGGCCCCCTTCAGATACTGGAAGGCTGGAGCCTTCTCTTCTCCAAGTTGAACAGACCCAACTCTCTCAGCCTGTCTTCATATGGGAGATGCTCCAGTCCCCCGATCATCTTTGTGGCCCTCCTCTGGACTTGTTCCAACAGCTCCATGTCCTTTTTATGTTGAGGACACCAGAACTGCACGCAATACTCCAAGTGAGGTCTCACGAGAGCAGAATAGAGGGGCAGGATCACCTCCTTCGACCTGCTGGTCATGCTCCTTTTGATGCAGCCCAGGATACAGTTGGATTTCTGGGCTGCAAGTGCACACTGCAGTCGGCTCATGTTCATTTTCTCATCAACCACCCCTAAGTCCTTCTCCACAGGGCTGCTCTCAATCTCCTCTTTGCCCAGCCTGTAGCTGTGCCTGGCATTGCTCCAACCCAGGCGTAGGACCTTGCACTTGGCTTGGTTAAACTTCATGAGGTAGGCATCAGCCCACCTCACAAGCGTGTCAGGATCCCTCTGAATGCCATTCCTTCCCTCCAGTGTATCCACTGAACCACACAGCTTGGTGTCATCGGCAAACTTGCAAATGTCCATGTCAGTGACAAAGATGTTAAACAAGACCTGTCCCAACACCCATCCCTGAGGGACACCACTCGTCACCAGCCTCCAGCCAGACATTGAGCCATTGACCACAACTCTTTGTGTGTGGCCATCCAGCCAGTTCTTTATCCACCAAGTGCCCCACCTATCAAATTGATGTCTCTCCAATTTAGAGACAAGGATGTTGTGTGGGACAGTGTTGAACACTTTGCACAAGTCCAGGTAGATGACATCAACTGCTCTACCCCTGTCCATCAGTTCCGTAGCCCCATCACAGAAGGCCACAAGATTGGTCAGGCAGGATTTCCCCCTAGTGAAGCCATGCTGGCTGCCACCAAGCACCTTGTTGTTTTTCATGTGCCTTAGCATGCCTTCCAGGAAAAAGAAAAGAAGAAGCTGAATAGACATTGATCAGTGTGGGTGTCATAGAAGTTGTCACATGCTAGTGGAGTGCTGGCTGACCTTTGGAGTGTATGAAGGTGTTTGGTGGAGCTACATGAGCTCAAGGCAGTGAGCCAGCATGGGCTTAATCACAGCACAACTTTGAGCTGATCTTCACATCACCATGGGAAATAACAGGAGTCTTGGTCCTGCAGGCCCAAAAATGTGTTTCACTGCTTTTGACTTCCTTTTGGAGACTTGTGGCCATACACCTGGACTTCACAGGGAGAAAGTACAGGCTAAGGCTTTCCAAAGCAGCTTTTTCAAAGGTTCTTATTGGCAGAGATAAAAAGAAGAATAAAAGGAACTTTCCATGTGATACCCTGAACCAGGGATCTTCTAAAATTCATATCAGAAGATTTACATTTGCATGAGCAGTTTGGAGAAATCTGAAGGAAAGAAATTTCCTCATTAATCAAAAGGAATTCTTTCTTTAATGCCTATTTCTTTTTGAGGGTTATTTTTATGTTTATAGCTAGAAGTTTAAACTCAGATTATATTAAAATATCCTTTAAAATGCATGCCATCTTAAACTTTTCTGCCTGCCTTTTGAAAATGCAAAAGCTGAAATTAAATGATACTGAGAATGCACCAAATAAATTTTAAAAAGCTGTTATTTCAGAACTTCCTTCTTGGGAAGAATTCAAATTTTTTGTTGGAATTTATATTTTCCCATGGTAAACATAGTGTTGTTGGAACTGTATCTCTTGGCAAAAATATTTGCTACAGACATATTTCTGTTGGTTTTACTCTAAGCAGTAGGGAACCATATAGGTAAGCAGAAGCTTCACTCATAATCAGAAGTGAAGGTTCTCTTAAGAGAGAGGTGCTAAAAGTATGAATTTCCATGATGGCCCAACTTGCAGTCAGCCTGGGCTGTGACTCTCAAGATCGGAATCTCTGACTGTCTGGTTCTGTGCTTGATGAATGTCAAGAGTAACAAAATTATTTCCAGCAACTGGGTGGAAAAATAGAAATTAGTTTCTAGATAAAATTACTAAAGCTGTAAGTTAAAGGCTTCTAGAAGACCTTTAACTTGTCTTTCCATCAATCATTTCTGTTCTGAGAATTTATATTCTTTGCACTGGGAAGGTTGATTAAAATGGAACAGATCATGTTTTGTCTGCTAGTGTCTGGCATATTGAAAAGGGTGTTAAAGGAGGCTGAGTCTATTTGCACCACATCTTACTGTATAACTCCTCTGGCTCAGAGCTTCTACTATTCTACCAGCTTTCAAAGACCTGAAGGTAGTTTGCCTTCCAAGTTTGTTTTATTTTCTCTGAAATACTTTGGAATTAAAAGATCGTACAATAAAAAAGAAATTTTTGGTGCCTATTTAAGTCAACTAGGAAAAAAATGAAATTAAAAGATCATATAATAAATGAGAAAGTCTTTGGTTCTCATTTAAGCCAAGAAGAGTCTTTCCACTGATTTCCAACTGCAGCCAGCTTCTGCTGAACAGCATAAATTATTACAGTAGTGCAGCACTCATACAAATATCTTGCAACACAGATTTACACAAAAATCTTCTAGATGAGAGTAAATAGAGACAGCAGGTTAGGATAATCAGAATAAGATGCTAAAGCAAAATCTTAAATAATCAACAGTGATTACAAGCACATAGTACTGTACTTAAATCCAAGCAATTCACTTGCAAACTTCAAAAAGCCAAAGAAAAGGCTGCAGAGCAAATTTCAGTATTCCCTACCTTTCGGCCTGTCCAAATTCGCATGGTGAGTAGCAGTTCTCATTCATTTCTTCCTCGAGGGAGTGAAAGACTTCAGAACTAGCAGTTTCTTGATGAAACTTCCAAAGATGCTTATAGAAATGTTCCCTGGAAGTCATAAGTTTCTGTATGGGCTTCTCTGGAAGTTCAGCTTCCTGCTCTTCATAAATTGAACTGTCCTCCTCAGGAGGCTCACTGAAATCTGCTGCCACTGGAGAATCCAGGCAGTCTTCGAGGTCTGGAGAGGTGCTACCTCCATCACTGGTTGACTGATCCATACTGTTTCCTAACTCTATACTGCCTGGTGTTTCTGCCACAAACTCCTTAACTGGAGATGGTGCTGGAGTCTATCAAAATAACAGAAAGGCTGGTGTAACTACATTTTATCTCCCATCTTCTTTAAGAACAAAATAACTTGAAGAAGCAACATCAATAAGCATGTGAATGTAAATATATATGAAATGGTAGCTGAAAGGGAGGGATAAAAATAAGAGGGGATGTACTCCTACTAAATGAGTGTTCAGTCTTTATGCTTTCCTTCCATATTCTTCAGGAGTTCCTGCCAGGACACTACTACACAATTCTGCTTTCCCCAATATTTTTTTTTTTTTTTTTTTTTTCTAGAGGTGCCCCTTTTTTTTTTTTTTTTTTTTTATGTTTTAATTTTTTTTTTTTTTTTTTTTTTCTAGAGGTGCCCCTTTTTTTTTTTTTTTTTTTTTATGTTTTAATTTTTTTTTTTTTTTTTTTTTTGCTAGAGGTGGCCCTTTTTTATTTCTTTTCATATCAAGTCTCAATTTTTGTCTATATTCTCTTCATTGTGTAGAAGTAGCTTTCAGATTTGACTCGTGTGTGACCGATCATAGAAAACAGTCAAGAGCACATAACAGGAGAGAAACAGGAGCCCATTTGCTACCTGGAGATGGTCCTGGCAGTAATTTCTGTCTGCCTATGGACAGCTCTTATAAATCCTGGAGGGGCAGGAGCCATGAGTGGGCCATTCTGCTACAGTAATACAAATGCATGTTCATTATAAGAATACTTCTGTATGTGTTCATGAGTTGTGATGAAGGAATAATAATGGTAGCAGAGCTAATGGCACTGGTTTAGTCTGCTGCCTCTAATGTTTGGGTTTTTTCTCCCTCTTCCCCTCCACACTCCCCCCCATTCTCCCCACACACCCTACCCAAACGGTGCAACCCACTTGGGT